>JABUQX010100359.1:0-47500 GCA_015478945.1 Trachelipus rathkii
TAAATCTGAGAGTCATCGTATTTCTCAATAGCCTTAATATTCGAAAAGAAGAAGAATTGTATGATAATAATTATATTTTAAATAAATCAAGATTTCATATATATCTATATATAAGTTTATGCTATATTATGCAATATTTATTAAAATATAATAATCCATTGTAGAATCTCTTTCATTAGAATGTTTTATTGTACCAGCTTTATATATAAATTTAATAATATAATATATTATATATATATTATAAATAAAATAATGAGTATAATAATAGATATATATTATATTAATAAATTATTAATAAAATAATTAATGCGTATAACTTATATTACCTTACTAAAAATAAAATAAAAATAGTTATAATATAATTATATTCTAATATATATATCAGTATGACGGAATTCTTCAGGAGTAGAGCAGACGTAGGCATCTACTATTAGCCTTAAGTGAACATAAAAAATAAATTTAATAAGAAATAATCATACTATATGTATATATAGATTATAATATTAATTAACATAATATATACGTATATAATATAATATATATTATACTCTATATATATATATATATATAAAAAATATATAAACACAAAATTTATATATATATAAATAAATTATAATTAATATATAAATAAATATATAGTAGTATAATAATAATAAAAAATAATAATAATAAACTAATAAATTAATAATATAATATATATATATATAATATATATATTAATTAATTAATTATATATTATATATATATAATTTACGTTCGAAGAGCGACCTGATTGAAGCGGTCCTCTGTAAATTTCAAAACTCGATTTATCTATTTTTATTTAGAATATTTAAACTTAAGCGCAGACCGGGATTACTATTAAACAATTTTCACAGAGAGATATAAAGAAAAAATAATTCCGTTTTCTTTAAGCCTAGGCAACCTCTGTAATTGCCCTTCTGATATTCTTGTAAGCAGTAATCTTTTATTTAAATATCAATTTATAAATTATTATACAATCTAAGCAAATGACCCAATAGTATAATATACTAATATCAAAATAAAAATTATTAGAAATATATAAACTAATTAGTTAATTTTATAAACTAAACTTGAGTAAACAACATACAGAACACTTATATGCCAGATATATAAATATAATTTATACAATATCCAAAAATATCCAAACATATTAACTCAAACATCTCTTGGCAATATATACAAGAGCCTAGCACAATAGCTTCATACAATATCACTCGCTTATAGTTACTCAGTCTTCTAGAACCTACACTAATCAAAATTTAGGCACCATCGGCAGACAAGTGTATTTTGCATGAGGTTCCATAATAAAGTATCGTGAATTGACATATCTGTGAGTGTGAAAGTTAGTAATAATACACACTTTTACCATAGATTAATTATTAAATATTATATGTTAATTACTGATTTTTGTGTGTTTTTAATTTAAGATTAAATTGAGCTGTTAGTTTATAAATACGTTTAATATCACTTGAGGAATTTGTACGATATTCGATATTTAAGTTTACATTAAAATTAGCTAAATCTTATTCCTTAGAGTGTTGTATAGAGCCAAATAATTAAAAATTAACAAAACAATAATTACATAAGAAATAAATCAGCAAACAGTAAGTGTGATTTATAATTATGTAAAAAACATTCAATAAAAGGAAAGAAAATTATGACTTCACTCTTTATAAATAAAATGTCGAAAACACAGCTAAAATGTTTCAGCAGAAAACAATAAACAATACATCATACTAACATTCGAAATCTATATATTACTATATATCTATATGTTGTATACTAATTCTATACTATATATATTATAAGTAAAAAGTAATTATTACCTACAAGGATTAGTACACATAAACTCACCTCCTACTATTATCAATAACTTAAACTAACCAAACACATTAGATATATATATAAGTAATATATATGATTAATACTATACAGAACAATGAAATACACGATACAAATGACTCACAATAAAAACATACAGAGGTACTACATTATAACATCACCCCTATTCATATCTAAACAATATATTAATTAGACCTCGATAAATATACATATATTATACCATTAAATATACTGTTCAAAAATGGACCTATCCTCTGGTTTAGCTTTATTTAACAAAGAAAATTTTATGAGGTAAAGGATTCGAAAGCTCTTCGAACTGATATAATATAATAATATAAATAATACCTACGGTTTATTATCATTCATACGGGTGAGCAAAAATAGTATATACATATACTATAATATATTTCAGAATATATATAATAATCTAAACCTCACGATACCCGAATTCGTAACGGACATAATGAAAATATAAAATATATTATATATAATTCTCTAATAAATAGATATAATAATATATTCAAGTTACATATTGTGCAATGAAAATATTATTTATATAAATAAAAAATACAATAAACAAAATTATAATCAAAAAATAAAAATTTCATATAACACATCACAATATAGACACACATAGAAAGATAAATACATTGACAAATAATACGACTATATTTAATATATAAATATAAATAATTATATAACACAAAACAACATATAAAAAGATTTGCTCGTAGACCATTATTGACCATTAAATATATGTAAAATATCTTAAATGCTGAGGTCTAGTCCTGGTATGAGAGTACTTGCTTCACGTTTTGGATGATTCCCACCAGTATCATCTTTTTTCTAAAAATATGACAATTTTTTAAGAACTAATACTACTATTATGATTTTTCGTTTTTGTAAACGGTTGAATGTTTTCCCGTTTGGTTACCATAATGGTTTTAATAGTTGAGTATGCCTTTGAATTTTTACAAAACGACTTATATAAAATCTTATCCTCGAGCTGGTTTTATACGCAATAGTAAAGCTTCCAGTTAAAAAAAACTGAACATTAGGCACTTTACTCTTGAATTTAATTTTAAAATATTATCTACTGAATGTTTTTAATATTTTTAAAAAGTTATTTAGATAGATGAGACCATTGCTTAGAGAGTTATTATAGGCTATTAGTAATAAAATAAATCACATATAAAATAAGAAAAAAAAAATTAATCAATAACATAAAATATATAAATAAGTATAAAAGAATATATAATTAAATAATATATAGTAAATATACCTACTTAATTACAATAATCATAACATATATTAATTATTAATTAAATATATATAATACTATAAAATTAATTATAAAATAACAATATTATATCTTATACTAAGTAGACTCTACATAAAATATATATTGATGAATATATCCTTATAACATTAACCCTGGAACTATCCTAGAACATAACCTACACAGATCCTTCTCATAAATCTTATCTACTACTAATATAAACTACTCGCTATCTATATATTTCACTAGTACTACAGAACAGGTAATTTATCACCTATCTGTGTCCGAAGATACCCTCACTACCTCTCACGAGACAAGCCCCAGCGAACCACAAAATACACATGCCCCTATTAAACTAAAAAAAAAATATCTAATGCCTAGATGCAAAATTAAATAAAATTTTTATTAATAAACGTTTTTATCCATGAAATTAAAAAAAAAAAAAATAGACGCTTTGAAAAATTTAAAAATTGTTAAAAAAGCTACTTGGAAAATGCTGTTGATGAATCGTCCCACTCCTCTCTCTTGAGGAAAGAAACGGATAGTAGACACCACATCAATCCGCACATACACTCGAGCATGAACAACATCAAAGGTTGACCCCACAACACATGCCGAGTATTTTTTTTTCTCTACTAAAAGATATCCCAAGGGTAAACGACAAAGATGACAAAACCAAATCAACACACGAGGACCGGAGGTTCTCCTACTGCCACTAACCCCCCCGGGAAGGAGAAACGACCCGAGCGAGACTTCCGTCGCCCTTCTCACTGTCCAGCGAAACTACCGCCGACCAGCATCGACACCTCCATAAAAGGAACTAAACTAAACGAAAAATATTATCACATCACTTCTACACAGCTCCCACAGACGCCATCAGTAAACAACAACAATGATTTGCCGAACCACTCCTTGCTACTCGTACTGAGCTCCGAAATGCGTAACGGCTTAACGAGAACTGTACCGACTGCGTCAACAGCCAATAACCTTAAGAGTTAATAACATACTACCTAATTATTCTAGGTGTAGTCAATCAACATAATAATGTTGAATAAAATTAATTTTTTTTTTAAAAGTTTCATGGCAGATGAAATTACCGCTTGCTGAAAAGAATCAAGGAAATGCATTACTTCTTAATTTTTCCTGTCAGAATGTTAATTCCCCCCTCATAACCACATGTTTCTTTTAGTTACATGCTCACTGATCATAGCTTCATTCGGGAGGCTGGCCTGAAGGTATGATACTATATATACCACAAAAAACTCTCATTTCAGTTATCATATAATACATAGGTTAAATTCTTAAGTACTGTGATGTTTAGCATGTGGATGCCCCAATTCCTATTGGTTCAACAGGAAGGTATCACTCAATATCAAAATCAAAATACCACCTCCTTAGTAACCGACAAACCCCTTCCATAAAACATCCAACACCTAATCTTACCTCCACACTCTATTATCATATATCAGTATGGTACCTATCATATAACTATATTTCTTCCAAATCATGATATATATTATTAATAAAATACCCACTACCTAGCCTATATCTACAATTATACCAACTCGAACCTCCGGCTACGAACCATTCCCCCCCCAACACGCCCCCGTTGTACGAGTGTGGCACGTACAGTAGTGGAAATCAGCACGGAAAAAAACAGCAAACAGAAAGGGCCAGCAAGAGAGGTGAATGAGGAGAGCTCATGGATTAAGAACTGAAGTGATTTAATATTGTAAAGAATAGAGAATACGTCTGGAAACTTCCAGTGGAATAAGTGCCTTACCCGCAGAAGTGCGTTAGCACACATATGAATAATTATTGAGAAGAGAAGAGAAGAGACGAGAGCCAGCAGAGAGGGAGAAGACACCGCACGAGAGTACGTGAGCAAGAGAGAGACATAGAGAGAGACGAGAAGAGAGCAGAGAAGAGAGCTGAACACAGAGAGCACGCCAGAGAGAGCTTATTATTCAAAGGTAGCATGAGCACACACACTCTTCAGAGAAAAGCAAAACAGAAAATAGACATTAAGGCCGCATTATGAGACTGCTAAAAATTTAATAAACATTCTAAATTTGGCTCATTCATATTTTGTAATCTGAGGATTCAGATTACTAAGCCATTCACAATTTTAAAACCTCATCAATTTCCTCTAGCAATCTTAGGACTACCTAAATTATTAAATACCCGAAACAATATACAATCTATTCAATGAACTTCGGAAAAATACATGCGACTTGTAGAAGGTGAAGCGGCGTTTTCCACAGCACAATCGGTTGTCTCAATAAGAATGTATTTTTCAAATTCTCTTCACTTAAGGTGGCCGAAAGAGGTCTGGAAGCCCCCCTCTCTACACGAAAACACATTATAACTCTTATGTCATAGAACTTGGTCGATTGCATCATTACGTATACCATGAGTTAAATAATCATTCAAATAGTAGGCTAGGATTAACCATAGATGGAAACTAACTAGCTGAGATAATCCAGTATGACATTCCACCGGTGAATCCTACTCTTTACCACAATACCACAAAGCACATTTAAGTGCTATAAGCCTGCTAATAATATTAATCACCAAAAGTTGTATCATCAAATAATTACAGTAACTAATGATATACTTAATATTTCAACATCATTCTAGTAAAATTAGGAGATCCATCTGAGTCGAACATATAATATTTACTTCCAATCTGTTATTACAATATATTCGATTAATTAACGCCTTAATCTTGGTAAATAAATGATCAATGACTCACGATCAACTCAAGTAATTCAACTACTTAATTTCAACCGTATTTCACTATTGTTTTATCATTATCTCATATACTTATAATCAAACTTTCACAATCTGCCCCTAACTATTCATAGAATATACTATTCCACTATCCAATTTCCTATATTTTATTCACATTCCTCCATAGATATACTGAAAATTTCCTAAATGTATAGTACGTCTAAAACCTATAAATTATAATGATTATAAAAAACACTCAACCTATACAAACTCACTACTACCTAATAAACACTTACTACTATAATATTATTCTTCTCATACGTTCACCTACTGATTTCATCTAAACTCCTGGACATAATATAACATATCATACTAAACATAACCAAAAAAAATATTACTTGGAAATCCTACATTTCACAACTGAGTCATATTATAGCCCAAAATACGTATTCAATTTATATACCTTTACTAAACCATGTATTTTCATCTGTCCAGCAGCACATAATCACAAGTTTTCCTCATTTTCATTTCTTAACTCTCCTGCTCAAATATAGGGGTCTATATCACTTAGTTCACCCCCCTATACTATATAACAGCATCAACTATATAATAACTGATAGTCTTCCAGGGTCACTTAGGACCACCTATATCAATACTCATATTTACTGGGATGCAGTCACGGTATAACTTATATTACTCTACTTAAAGTTATATCACTATATATATATTTCTGTTTTTAGTAATTTTATATTATTATTTAAAAAGTGCCCGGTAAGCTGAGTGCGTAGAGACTCGCCAAGATGAGGGTCCAGGTTCGCAAACTGGTCCGGAGGTAAAGGTGACACACTACAATATCCTCCTCACCTCTTTGGCTTATGCTTCGTCCTAGCAAGCCACGTTCAATCACAAGCGAGTACACCCCCTCCTAGATTAGTGCGCCCACGCCCGATGTTGATCGGTGGTTATACTTATCCACTCACAGCAGCATACCTATATACTCATCCTATATACTACTAGTACCACATCTTATACGATTCTATCTTACCAGCTCCTATGCTGCTTATTATCTTAAAATACCTACCCATATATAACTATTATATATATTATATATATATGTATATAAAACCATCACGTCATTACTCTCTACTTAACCTAACTCAATTATAAAATAAATTACGCATACGCCACCATACACTCATTTTACCTCACAGGAATAAGGATTCTCTAAGGCCACGCACGCTGCACGGGTAGAACATACCGGTATGGGTAAAAACGAAGGTTTTAACTATACACAAGCCATCGGATCTCCCCGTATTATCAGCGGCGGTTATATACCGGCTAATTACTAACACATAATCAAAGCAGAGCCCACGCACTCCGCCTATAATCCTTCCTAAGATTACACTACTCAATTTGTACTCTATTTAATTTTTAATAAAAGGTCCTATATTCTGTCTATGCTATATAGAAAAATTCAGGACTCTCCCAACGGCTCCGGATTAGATGACCGATATAAATGGAAGAACAGGTCACCACAGATAATCCAATAGCCATGACTAGTACTATAAAACGCACAACGGCAACAGATCTCTGAAACGCGAACATCGTGAATTACACAATAACGCAGTATCGTTAGTTTTGTCAAGAATCAGCAGTACAGGTAAATCGTGCTGACATAAACAAGCGACATTGAAGTTTATTGCATGTCTTGCAACGTCAACAGAAAAGTTACCCGCTTGTTTATACAAATTACATATGCTGAGATACACAGCGAACACGTTATACCTCTAATATTGATGAGAACATGCAAGACAGATTATGCTCATGTGTTAGTGTTATATTTTAAATGTATCATTTGGATTAGGAATTCGTTTAGTTTATTAAAATATAGTTAAAACAGTACCCTAGCACAAGCTAATAGCCAAGAGATACTGCCTATTCTAATAACTACACCAAAACTCAATGGAATGATAACAATCAACCTCTCGGACAAAGGTAACTTTAACGATCCCACAACCAATTAATACCACACAACACTTCTCAAAAAGACATTAAGTACCTGATCCGAGTACAATTCGGGACGCCCATTTCGGATCAAAATATTTTTTATTTCACCATGACACTAGATATGATACATAAATAGATGTATCTCTAGCAAGCGAAATGTTAATTTTTTTTTTTTTTTTTTTTTTTTCTTATTCCTGTTTTGAAACTTTAAATTTCATACTATATTACCTTCTAGAAAAGGTTAATTTAACCACGGCAAATGTACGCGGCGGAGACCTTCGACCACGACGGGAACAGACACGCGGCGACACGTTATTCTCCCATACCCAGATAGCGGGCGCACAGGGGCGGGAAGATCCCCACGCGAGCAATGCATCCCCCAATACCCAAAAGAGGCGGGTGTTTCCGAGTTAGCACTCCCACCGCGAGAGGGACGAATAACTCACTACTCCCATACCCCACCCGTAGTATCCACCGGAAGGCCGAGAGACCCCGCTCCTGCCATCGCTTTGCGGTTCCCCTTGGGGTATTCTTTAATTACATTTTCCCTACTAAAATTTTTTTACCAGGATTCAAAAATGTATTCCTTTCCTTTTACGCTACCGTACTTCAACCATTTCAAATTGCTTGATCTGTTTTCTATTTTTTTTTTACTTTTTTTTTTTTTCATTTCGACCCTAAAAACGTCTATTTATAGTATCCGATATTGACTACTTGCATCTGCTGCGCTTACCTGTCGCTGCAACACACACACATTTTGCATCCGAGCTACCCGTTCTCCTGCTGTCGCGCCGCATGCCCATCTTCCAATATCATATAAAATCACCTCCCCACCATAAAGCAATTTAAATTCTTGGTCAACCAACCCTCAAACGATTTCATTCGACTGCTAGAGGTGATATTGTCTAGATTTGGTAGAAAATATTGTTAATATCAGCATATTACCTCACTTGATCGACCTCCGCACTTACGTAAAGAAGATAACCAATACCCATTACACGCCCCTTAAAGTAGATAACCAATTTCAACTCACTAGAGATAATACACAAATTGACACTAATCTCGAATAATATTATACATATCCCAAATAATAATAATCAATAATAATATACTAAATAATCAAAAAGTCAATGACATCCCAATACACGGAAGCTTCATGATAAATCGCATATGCCAATATATACTGATTATTATCATACTAAAATCAATACATAAATGACACATATTACATTCCTCTCAAGACTGTCAACAGAACAGGTAATATAATAATAATACATAATCAAATACATGACATTTTAATAAATAATAAAATATAAACTAGAATAATCAAAATAACAAGATACAAAAATACACTCCACTTAATAAAATAACTAAAGAATATACTATTAATTTAAACACTTAGATTAAAAATAAAATAAATATCACTATATAAAATAAATAATTAGAATAAAATAAATAATAAATATATTATAATATAATAATAATCAATATATATATAAAAAATTCCACAACACCGTTGCAACACGATATGTATATTCATGAATTCACATAGAAGTTTAATAAATTATATAATATATAATATATATAATAATAAATAATAATAATAAAATAATAATAATAATAATCATAAATAAAATAATAGATTAATAATATATTTAAATAAAAATTAATAATAAATATTTCTCATTGATTACAAATATTTAATAATAATAAAAAAATTATAATAATACTAAAAACTGTAAGTAATTTAATTATATAATAATTATTATAAAGTAAAATAAATACTGGAATAATTAATACAGTATTTAAATAAATTAAAACAAATAATTTAAAAAACAAATAAATATATATAATAACATTCAACGAGGAAGAGAGCTATATCCTAAGAAGACCCTACATCAAAGTCAGTCAGCAATATAAACTCAGATATAATTGAGGAATGAAAGGAATCAGTAATACCATAAGACATTTAGCATTCATATGGTTAGGGGAATAAGAACTATTTTGTCCATCAAGGTAGAATATAATATAATAATATTAATATTACTATATATAAAATATATAGAATAATAAAAAAATAAAATTAAATATATTTTAAAAGATAATACAATTGGTAAATGTCAATCATATATATAAATGCTACCATAAAATACCAATTACTATAGTATAAATACGATAACTATAACTAATATTCATAATACAACTACATAATATAAAAACAAATAAATATATAATAATAAAAAAGAAACATATATATAGCCAACTATAATCAATATATTACGGAACTTATAAGTATATAATAACCTATCTCAACATTATGTAAACTCACAAGTATACATTAATTAGACATAAATCTACTAGATACAAAGTAAGGCATACTATACAGAATCCCTAAAATAAATAATAAAACCTACAAGTCTATCAATATATATAGATATAAAAACTTATCTATATATATTATACAAAATTATTATATTATATAATTAAAATAATACTATATATATAATATAATCAAATAATAAATAATTAAATATATTAATATATTATATAAAAAAATAACCTAGTACAACACCATTGACAATTTTCTCACTTGGAATATCAGTATATCAGTAATATCAATATACACAGTCTAAAAATATAAATAACTTATCATACTTATAATATTAGATTAATAATAAATATAATATATAAAATAATCTAATATTTATAATAATATAATAAATAATATATAATTAAAATAATAATTAATATATCACTATATTATTAAAACGATTATATTATAATCAAGAACATGGAAATCAGGACATCACGTATCTCGATAACACTACACGAATACGATCCATAGAACACAAAAGGCAACTCAGAGCAAAGATAACTACTTTATATCGAACAAGCGAAGTGCGACGAGGTAAGAAACGGACTATGTGGAACATAAGTTGTAATGAAAGAGAAAATGGAAAAAGTAGAATATATAATATTAAAAAATTAGAATAAATACAAATAATATAATTAATAAAATACAAATTATAGTTGCTGACACGGAATAAAATATGAAGGAGCCATTATGATACAGCTTCAGGATGATAACTGTCATCACTGTACAAGTTGCGGAGTGAATAACTTGAGGATTCCTGAATGAAGAACCTTAACAGGTTGATATTATTTAAGACGAGAAAAAATTTATTAATGCCCACAAATATATTTATGAGAATTATAGGACAAGATTTTGTTACTAAAGAATGACTAACAAGAAAGTAGAGAAGTAGAAGGAATGAGGAATGGTGCAGAGATAGACTAACATATACAAAACGATAATAAATAGGGATTGGATCAGATCCTGATGGAAAGTACGCAAAAAAACAAATATTCCTCCAATAGGGTGTTAATCAACAATGAATAATGGTACAAGCCATACGGCAACATTCAGCCTAAATAAAATAGAAACGAGAGTATCAAAATAATCGCGAGCTAACATTAGAGTGAAGCAAGGACCAAAAGGTAGGGAAATAAAAAAAACCGAAAAAAGAAAAAACACATAAAAACAAATATTAAAAAGACAAATTGAAATAGCTACACAGAGGAAAGAAAAGAACATATAAACACAAGTGTAAGGATACGTACAAAGATCACATATGGCAAAAAATGACAAATGAAATATCATCGACTCAGAAAGAATTATGCATATAGATAAAGGAAAAACAGATAGATAATAATTCACTAAACTATAAGAAGCGGGACGAGATTAAAAGTCAGAAGAAGAAAAGAGTGATTATGGCACCGAGCCATCAATGGACCGACTACAATCTAAAACAATGAATGTAGCACCAAGGGCATGCAGAAACAGAGAAAGAACTAATCTAAGCACACAATGTAGAGTGTCGTAAGCCGAAATAGACTCAGTAAATCTGTTACCCATTAATACTCACATCTACATTCTACAGCAGAAATGGAGTCTATGACTAACACAATTGCACTCAAAACACCCCAGGCAATTAAAAATCAAAGATTCATCTATCACCTAGCAAAAAGTGAATACTCCACATCGGTAGATAAAATTGAGACGACTCCATTTTAAAATATGCGACTCCATCTGGCTATTTTACAATTACACACAATCAGCGACCTCAATACCAAGAAGGACCGGACCAAGCTACTCCAAATAACGAGGAAACACAATTCCTCAGAAAATATGATTAGAAAAAACCAAGAGGTATAGCCCTGTTACATCGAACTCAACTAAAGTGAGATTTCCGATTTATCTTAAACCAGTACCAAAAAAATCGATGGTTATGACACAAGAGAATCAACTCACACAATTAATGACCAAGGTATAAAACATCTGATTAGTCACGAGGATAAAAAAAAGATAGAGGCATTCATAATATCTACAAAATTAAAAATAAAAGTCGTGTTAACAGTCACACAATGATTAAACAAGATTTACGTGGTTATATGAAAGAGGGAAAGGAATAAAATATATCAAAAAACTCAAACACAAAAATTTAAGATAAGAAATATGATAAACACTAAAGGAACATCGAGTTGAATTGATTCCCACATAGTAAGTTGGAATAGAAGGAGGGAAATAAAGACAGAGTCTATGTGAATAATAACATCTGGAGAATAGCTCGCAGATAATCAGTCAACTAACTGACACTGGAAACCGAGCTATAAGTTATTAAAATATATTATAGAAGAAAAAGCATTGCAAAAATTAATTACAGATAACTTTTGTATTGGGCATTTGGATAGAAAAAAAAAAAATGAGGAGAAGATATTATTATTAAATATGGTACTAGGATTTGACCAACGAGAGCACCAATAGACTAAATAAAGATCTAATCCAATAGAATCAAATAAACCCCTTGAGAAAAAAGGGAGAATTATATATAATATATATAATAATATATAATAATAATATATATAATAATAATAATATATAACTAAAATATAAATATATAATATATATATAATAATTATAATTTTACTTTCCTTCATCACTTATCTTTTACTTTATTATCTTTATATACCTACCTTCTCCCAGACAGTAATATTCGTCAAGCTGAGGGGTATGATGCCACCATCCACACAGCAATTACGAAGCAAATAGCGACCATTCAGCAGTAATAACAATTCCACTACAAGATTATGCCCTTCAACCTGTGGAATGGTTGAAGCGATGTATAGCCACGCAATATTGCAAAGTTCCTTTATAATTTGTTTATATTTTTATTGATTTTGTATAGAGAATTTCCTTAGACGCCACAACTATAGTAATGACACAAAATAACAAACATTATTTTTCCTATATACTTTCACATCATCTCATATATTATATAGTCGACTATTACCACTATATGATATAACTCAAGGATATATATATATATAAACCTTACCTACAGTAGGTAGTACTACACAACTATATAATATTTATTTCTATGATATATCTACTACTATATAATATAAACATAAACCATATATAATATACTACCTTAGCTTTTCACACCTGACCCCCACACCCACTGCATCATGACGAGGATAGCCACGGCTCCAAACACCCTCCACCGCCTAGGCATCCGGCCCTCCCCTCCCAAAGGCACTCCTCCAGGGCTGAATTGTTCCACATATCGTCTCTCGTGCTCTGAGAGTCTCAGATAGACGAGAAAAGAAAAGTGAGATGTGTTTTTCAGGACATGGTTACAGGTTTTGGTAGAATTTAAGTAGAGGTTGTGGTTAGGTTGATCTTTGTTTGTAATAAATCTTGGTGTAAGTTAGGGGGGGCCGCATTCACCTTAATTTGGCAGGGATTAACTGAAGGTAGTCTCCTTGCAGGACCACGTCCCTTCCTCGAGATTGACTCTGCATGCTCATTCATTCTCTTGTCGGCATGATTTGAATATTAACAATGTTGTTATGATACTGCGCTTAAGTACGTATTATCTGTTCAAATAGTTGGAGTCGGATAAAGAGTTGGTAGCAAGAGGTGCATCTAGCTGTTGTGGAGAAGTCAGAGAAATTATTGCCAGGATTAGTATATTCCACAAATATGTAGAATCATTAGAGCTGGGGAACAAGGAGGATTTTTGAGTCTGTGGGATGGAATGGGGTTGAGGGAGGGCAAATGTGGCAGGGGTAGTTGGGTTGTTTGACCTTTTGATATATACCGAAGTATCAAGTGAGCACTATCGCCAAATGTAACTCGGTGTAGTGTACTTAAATTGGGCTCTACGTTCTATTTTGAGAGCTTTCTTTCGTGTAGGTTCTTTGTTGAGCTGAGTCCAGTTGATGATACACTGTTACTATCCATTAATCTCGTGACTCTTCAGCTGGCGAGATTGTGAGTTGTTTAGAGAGTTTCTCTATGTCTGTTTTATCCAACATGTACCTGATGGTCCGGCTAAGAACAATGGTTTACAGAAGGACCCACGAGTGATCTCTATAGAAGAGTCTGCCATGATGTGTCTTGTTATGAACTTCACCCGATGACCAACATCGAAATCGGCCAGTCACTATCCCGAGCCGCGAGAATGTAGTGTATTTCAAAGCACTAGTATGTGAAATGCAATCGTAGCGAAGGACGTTACTGTTCCTCAAAATATGTACCCGGATCTCCTTCACACGGCATGAAGATATTAATGTCAGGACATCAGGAGATCACATTATGACACTTGTAGCTTCTGTATGTGATTGCTATTACAAGTGCAAATGAGGTATCCGCCAAGAGTTACAAGTCCGAGATAGTGAGGAGTTTCGCTTGAAGGCGGCACATGCAGTACACACTAGTTATCAAATCCAGACTTGGGGAACATGTGTTGGTTGACCAAGTTTGATCACGGAGTGCTAACTAAACGAGATTCGATTGCACAGTACATTCTACTCTGTACTTGCAGAGCGGAACATTCTGATGTCCGACAAAAGCCATCCGACGTTTGGAAAGATATTGCACCTATTATTTGTGTTTAGTTTAAACTCCAGACATCTCTTAGGCTCTGTGAGTCGGTCGGGTATGGCAAATCTGGTCTAGTATCCGATTAGGCTTACTAGGCTAATACGTCAACGATTAGCCGTAACTTAGTGCTTGTTATGCCTCAAACTATAGCCGAAGGTATATCTACCGATTATGTGGCCTGTTAGAAGATCACGGCTGTGAAATACGGTTGAATCAGTGTGGAGGAAGCACTAGCGACCTTGCTGACAATATTCGGATACCCCAAGACTCCTTACGACTCCACCCAGCAGGACTTGACTAAGACTTCTAACATCTAGCATAAGGCTCTAACACACGACAGGAACATCAATATAATATATACCACACTGCACACACTATATACCTACAATTAATACCTATCCCGCTGTCTACTCAGTACTTAACTGTAGTGATACAACGTTAAGCATCACGGCCACCTACCCACTATTCATCACACATATATACCCATCTACATACGGAATACACCTCGATACCCACCCGACAATACTATATCAAACCACCACACCATTATTACAAATAAACCAAAGACAATAACAGCATATATTAATAGAATATATGTCATCTAAGAATTTCTCAGTTTATGCATTGTATGTATTCTAGATATAATTCCCATGCATTGTTATATGAAAGTGATTTATTTGAAGCCATGTAGGGTCTGTATTTTTCTAATTGAAATTAAGAGGAGGATAAACTTATTTTAATTCCATTCACGGGAACTACTAAACTAGGTGAATATTTTACTAACTAATTATATACCTTGACATATAAAGCTATTCACCATATACTCAATTATCTATACACACTGTCAAACCAAAAAGCCTAAAATAATTTATCTCTCTCCTCATTATATCCTGGAGACTATTTATATTAATAATATAGTAATAAGTTAATTATATCCAGCAAACATCCACATATACCACTATCTCTAAAGCACCTGGTTCTTACACCTCAATCATATCACTATCAATATTACACTTGGTATACGTTACACTCTATTCGGACCTAAAAAATCCACAATACCTCCTCATACACTCGTGATCATCTAGTCAAAATTTCTCTTCGACACAAGTATTAACACAGGATGTCACACGGAATTCTAATATATTTACGTACCAGTGGTAATCCCTGAATCATCATCCAGAAAATCAATATAGAATACAATGAACGAGCAAATATTTGAAGCATTCACCCCATAACGTAGACGAGATATTACGCAATCTGCTTTTATTCATCATATTACAGCATTAACAGATTAAGGTTCATACTTTTGTGGTAACTTATCTTAAGCGAATTCTGCATTTTAGGAAATCAAACTGATCGCATAGCCGAAACGAGACGCGATATAAGTCCAGAGGTGAACCAGCCCGCACGTCAACTTACGCACACGGCATGACTCTAATCTGGCACTCGCGCGCTGTAGCGATCAATACTTTTGTCATCTCTACCCCAGAGCTCTACGGTATTACGACATTTACACTCTAATAATTACACTTATAAAAACCTTGTTTTTATGATGAGCAGATAACAAATCATATCTCACTCTTACAGAACCTCTCCATATACGTCACGAGTCACGAGGACACATAACCTCAACATTCTTACAACTAGTCTAGGATTTAAAATTAGTGCAGATCCTAAGGAATAATTGCATTATAATACCAACACCCGTCTCTCACGAAAGCTCGTATTCAAGCAGTATCATAACAAAATTATAAACACTCTAACAAACATCTATGCAACTTTTAGTATTTACATTTTTTTAGATTGAAAATTTCTCCTAACTTTAAGTATTACTATTAACCTGGAGAACAATCTCTCGTTACCCACTTTTTATCAAACTGAGCCAACGCTAAATTGTCTATTATTTTATACCTCCGTCTTTTTATTCTCGATCTACTTAATATACCAATTAATTTAAACCCTATACTTATTTATTCATCTATTTACTTTGGAGGAATTTTATACACCACCTATTTCGCGACCTCACGCGTTCGCACGTCATTCTTAAACACTTCTTAATTATCAGTCATAGTACAACAACTTGAGCATGTTAATTCTTTATCAAACTATCATTCATTTCTATTAATAAGTACTAATATGATCAACCTAACTATACTTCGGTTATATGCAGTCAGAACTCGACTTGTCTTATACCCTCTTGTCAATCCACGATAGCGGCCAAGTCATACATTTGGCTATACTTCCGACTATTAGCACTAATCCCACTACTACTATTCCATGGCGACTAACCTAAACGAATTATGGCACTATCCTATTCTGATTGGCACCCTATCAATATTTGTTCAGTTATTGAATCATGACTGTATATCACATATCACAAACGATATTATATCTTAAACATGAAAGCACGCTACTACTTACTTATTACCTTATATTATTCCTATGCATACACATTAATCTCCAGCCTCAATAATTTAACCACTCCATTCGGTATTAATCTCCACCATACAAAGTCATCTCTATCACCCACATTCACTTATAAATATATAACATAGTAACGAATAATATGACCCGATATAAGCCAAAAAAAATTGTATTGATATATATAAAATATATGTTAACAGTTTAAAATTTATATAGATTTCATTAAATTGAGTGTCTCAGGGAATGCAGTCCATAAATAATAGACTTTAACCACTAACCTATAACCTACTAATAATATTATATATATATAATATATATAAATAAATAATAAATTAAAATAATATGAATAATATAAGTGAAAGAAGTTGTAATAGTTTTGGGGAAACAATGTTATTAAAAGATAAATTAAAAAATTAAAGAAGAAAAAGAAAGTGAACCTTTCCTTATTTGTTGACAATGGGAATAGTTACTGCAGAATTATCATAACATACAGTAGATACAGTAGGGTAGGGCGTGGGGGGAAGGTGGGTCATTCATCTTTATATTTTATTTTATAATTTGTTATAATTTATATATTTATTTTATAGTGATTTTAGTAACCAGAAAGTAGAGTAAAATATAATAATTATAATAATAATAAAATAATAATAATGAATAATTAGCAATAACTCGTATTTATGACCTCATCAACGGTGTTCGTGTAAAAGTTGCAAGATCCGGCAAGACCACAAATGTAACAGTTTAGAATGGAAACCAAACCAGATAAACATAATAATAATAATAATAATTAAAATAAATAATAATAATAATAATAATAAATAATAAAAAGTTGAATTGCGTATTCTAGACTCAGAAAAGTTGTTACGAACTACAGCAAAAGTTCCATCCCAGTCGGTGATTGACCTTCAAGTAATTCTTTAAAAAATAATAACAATAATAGTAGTATTAATTAATGAACAATAATAATACTTAATAATGGATTGGGCAGATAAAAAACCGATTAATAAAAAAAACACGAGAGAACTTTTTATTAACCTTACTGATGATGAACAAAAAATTATATCCTTATTAAACGATAAAGAACAAGTAAGTGTTGATGATATTAATTTGAAAACAGGATTAAGCAGCAGCGCCGTGGCTGTTGCAATTTTAAGTTTAGAAATGCAAAATATTATACAATCAATTCCTGGTAAAATGTATGTAATATTAAATTATCCCAACCAAAATAAGAAGGCCACTTTCAAGCCTTAAAATCACTTTTGTATTATGATGATTAACTTCCTCTAATGCAGGTCTTTGAAACCATTTATGATAATACAAGATTCAATAAGCTCATACAAAACTGAGAAGCAGAGGTTTATCGAAGCAAGCAAGCAGTGAAATTGATTAACAATTTCAGGATATTCAATCTCAAGACATCAGACCACAACATCTTTGCAGAATATTAATAAGAATAAGATATTAGAAACGATGAAAGAAAGATACCAAGAAAGACTTCAAAGAATAAATAGGGCAGATGTTATCAATATTATCTGCAAATAATTTATCCAAATTTCCGTTGCTCAAAATGCTATTTTATGATGCATTGAAAATTAATATCAGTTTAAACTACGTGTCAATTAAAATAGACACAGTTAAAAATTAAATCATTCCAGGCTACCTCCTAACCCAGCAATAAAGCATTCGTTCCTGGGCGTCCAGAGTATCCTCTCGCACAAATGTATAAGGAGACATCGCAGCGAGAGATGATACCTATAGGTGATAAAATACGTGCCCATACGAAGTCATATAAAAAAAAGATGATTTAAGAAGGTGGACAGGACAGTAGTAATAGTAAAGTACTTAAAATAAATTAAAAAGAAAACAGATAACATGAAAAGGAAAAGAGGGGTAAGATGAAAAAACTGAATAAGGTGTAAAACGGCGCGGATGGCGAGCGGTGGAGGAGGGAACTGATGCTCATAATGAATATGATTATGATGACGAAGTTTTCGGCTAAGATTGAAGAAGGCCTTTCGGCTAAAAGATAGGAAGGGTCTTTCAATTAATAGAATAAGTTAGAAAAATAATGGAGAGCGATTGAAAGCCCAATATAACGGATATATTAAAAGTTGGTAAGGGCAATTCGAAAAAAATAGAACTCCATTATCACGGTTAGAACGAGGAATGATTTAAGCAGAGTTAGCAGAAGAAGTTTAGAGTAATATATACACATACTATTCACTGTATATTTACTTTCACAAGTTGATTACTTTAGAAGAAAGAGCGAATACATTCCGACTTTGAGTATACACGAAGATCAGTGCGAGCAACGGAATAACAGAGAGAAGAGTGAGACTGATGCAGAGATTAAGCGCTGGAAAACGCACGGATCAAATAGACAGCTGGAGTAGGGCCTGTGTGAGTCACTTGTAAGTTCGGCGAGACTTCAGTTTGCTATTCTATATGCAAACTGTATCATCGAGGTGCTACGAACTACCTAGTGCGCTAGAGCGTCTAGGAGCGGACCGTGAACTGTACAAGGGAGACTCTTTCGTTGATACAAGAGACCTAGAGTATTGGTCTGTATTTTTGCAGATACACCGTACTAAGTACATTGTACTACTCTTACAAGAGGGAGTGTTAATATTCTGTAGCGTATAGTTGTACCCATGAGTATCTCTCCACCCTCCCTGAACTAAAAGCAGGAACGACATCTATGTGATATGTAAGGTTTAATAAGTTAAGTGAATTACGAGTTAAGCCTGCAGACCACAAGCTTATGAGGATGATAAACAAGGTGCGAATTAGGGTGTATAAATATACTCACTCTAAACACGATGGCACAAAACAACAATCACAATAAAAAGAGTAGGGATTTGCATCCTTCATGAAAAAAAAGACGTGTGGACACCTGTGGAGTCAAAAGCCGAATTAAACTTGAGACGCGCTCATCATATAACCCATACAGTCCGTAGCGCTTAGGAGAGCATCAAGCATTCGATATGGTCTAGTATCTCCACTCCAGGTACAGCCAATAACACCACTTTGACAAAAGGCTAATAATTATCGCAGCTCACAAGAGAGCTACGTGAAATAGGGTACTGGGAAATGCATCTCCCTGAATAGGGCTCGGCTCGTGAAGACAAGTGTGGTGTTTACTTAAAAAGTAAATCAACCCGAGAGAAATAAAAACAAAATAGAAAATCTAAACCTCATAGAAAATCGATTGTCTGAAAACAAACTAAAAACATCACACTAACTGAGAGAAGAAAAAACTCTACTGGGAACACAATAAGACAGACCACAGTAAAACTGGACCACCAAGTCTGAAGCTCTATTCCTCGAATATACATGAGAATCTTGGCTCGAGGTTGTGTCTCTCTGAGACTTACGACAGTAATAAAAGTTAGCTATGAAACTAGACCAACCACACTCTATAAATCGAGAATAGAGCAGGGTCACTATGTTCTCAAAGAAAAAGAAATCAGAAACACACAGGCAAACATTCACCATACATGCAGCCTGTACCAGATACAACACGTACCACATAATTTTCTCAATAGCTAGACCACTACTGTAAACTGATACCTTCCATCACTATATCTAACAGGCCAGGCATTTCGTTCCAATACGAGTTAACACCGTGACATATCACCCGAAAACATACATATTAGAAGAAATGACACGAGAAAGTAAAAAGCCCATGGTTTCCACATATTTTCTCGTGCGGCGTACACTACACTTTGTGCCTTCTGACCCATAAACACACTCACGAGATCGAGATCCAGATATGTAAACCATGTCTGACACCCAACATCACCAGATAAAGGCAACTTATAAGTCAGGTTAATTGATATACTAATTTCTTACACTATCCAACTGTTGATGATAATGAGCCAGAGCCCAACAAGATAAGTATTTCCGATAACGCTGGGGACGGTCTCAAAATGAATGGCTAATATCAGAGCCCGTCATGGAGAAGCAGACGGTTAACATGTAATCCTATATAATTATTAGATACCACAAACAAACTTGGGTAAGAAAAGCATAAATCGACGTCGGGTTCTATGTACCCATGTAGTCACTATGAGAGGGATTTTTTATTTTTTTTACAGTTGTCACACATAATTCACAGTCAGAGCCCTATTCAGGGAGGGGGTGCCGCACGCTAAAATTTCATCCACTAGCGCAAATAACGCAGATTACGCAGATGAGCACGGCTTTAAAGTGAGGGAGATTAATTCAGCGAAACAGGAATGGAAGAGAATTCCACAGAACAATGTGGAAGAAGAGAAGCACGCAACGACAGCCTGTTACCTACATCAACCACAAAAACTCGTGCGCAACAAATGCAACTTGTCTGCAAGGCGTCGAAAGTGGTGTACGCGAGTGCATAATTCCTCGAACACCCTGCCCGAGCGCGGTTAAACCTATAGAAAAGAGATAAGCACCAACATCAGGCCGCAAAGATAAGAGGGTAAGTGAACTGGAAAGAACAGAAATTATAAGCCATTGACTACGACCCGTCCCAAAAGCCGGGTGGAAAAACCAGGAGCCCCAGATTATGAAAACAGTACTCCATACAAGAGGCGAATAAGCCTTGTATAGCTGGAGTAACTTGAGAAGAGATAAAATCTGGCAGTCCGAAACAAGAACTCCCAGTTCTCTTGAGGCCGCCCAACACCGGGAAGAGGTCCAAGACATATTTGTTTATAGGTGGGCGAGGGCGGCTTTGGTGTGTGGTTGCATAATGTGTACACGGTGTGCCCTTACTGGGATGTGGTTCGCACCCCGTTACACCTATTATGAGAACGCACAACAGCAAAACCACCCTAAGCTCACGGGACCATTTGCAGAGCCTCACAAGCAGCGTCGTGCAAGTGAGCAGTGTCTCTTGACCCAGTGGCCACAACCATACCCCCTCAGCAAACCACGCCATTCACTCTTCTCGCCTCTGCCAAACCACATTTCTCTCCTCCAGCAATCTTACTGACTGAATCACTTTCTGGTCTCGTCAGCTGGTCGATTCCAACTCAGCTCACATGAAATCACCATTATCACTCCGACGAAGCCAGTAAGCTGAGAATGTGTTTGTTAAAGGTACAGTGGCTCCGTTATAATAACCTGAACCACACTGGCCAACACACATATCTTAGTCTTACTTCTTTCTTTCCTCTAATAAGAAGTCATAGGGTTTCCTAAAATTCAGCATAGAATCTATTAATACATTGGAGTCAACTCACCATGGTCATGACTGGACGTCCCAGATGATAATAGGTATAACCTGCGACTGCTTTTGGCATTAGAACCGAATTCGTCAGTGTAGATATCACCGTAGACAATCAATATGTATAAAGTATGTAGTGTATGAATTACAAAGATTGGTAAATATTTGGGTTCGGTTTTCTAGTTGGTTCTTTGTGCAAAAAGAGAAAAAAATCAGTGACCACTATAATATGCTAAACATGGTCCTTGGAAATTTAAGCCAAGTTGGTCTTGGGCGAACGCGAATTTGCTTTAGATTACATTCACGCCCACTCATACATTACTAATACAGACGCACATACAACCATGCACAATAACCTGATAATACAAGCCTCTAATTCATCAAGATGGTTGAACAAAATAGTATAAGTACTACATCAAACCAGCGAACATCTGCACCATAGTCCCACACGAATTTTACCTACTGATATTCTAT
The DNA here is from genome assembly GCA_015478945.1 of Trachelipus rathkii. NCBI lineage: Eukaryota > Metazoa > Arthropoda > Malacostraca > Isopoda > Trachelipodidae > Trachelipus > Trachelipus rathkii. The sequence goes on from JABUQX010100359.1 coordinate 22,939, forward strand.
ATTAGGGCGCACCGATTCTCCAACAACCGAAGGTATGCTTATATATCAACTAAAGTTGCTAAAACACTAACATTACTAACACATTGCATGGCTTTTGAATAATGCCTATAACGTAGTATAATCGGAATGCATACTGTAAATGAAAGTTGCAAATTTCAAATTGAAATTATACTATAAAAATTAAAACTTACTTAAAAACTTCAATTTGATTATTCTTGTCTGTAACCTTTGTAAATTCTAATTTATTGCTGAGCCAAGGTCTTCTTCATTGTTCAAACCGACTATACAGACATAAATAAAAATATCTACGCCTTTCAGTCGTCGCCATGCGCCTTGATAGCGATAAGACCAGTCAACGTTTTCCTGCGATAAGCCAGTAAAGTTCCTAACGTGCACATCATAGCTTACCTTAGTCGTTCAGATCCAAGATCAATCGATCTTCAACATAGCCGCGTTCTTCAACTACCATTATTGCCCAGATACAGGCATTGCTCCTGATGAGGACTCCCGCAATCATTCACCGTATGCGCGGGATTGGATAATGAAAGATGAACAAGGCCGGCCTGAACACGCCTCACCTGAATGAGTGACGGTCTCAACACAATTCTTCGTTTCTTCATTCCTAGTTTCTGTTCATTCCAGTTTCCTGTCCTTATATTAACAGCCAATCTCAGATTAGTCTAATGAAACATTTTGTATATTAGTCCGGTCAATTTCTATTATTCTAACAACTCAATTACTGAAATAACATGCTCCGGTCCCGTACAAAATCACTCTCTAAGAAAATTAGAAAGTTTAAGTGGTAGGAAATGGTGCCGGGAGGCTGTAATGACCAAATAATATATTATAATGGATCAATATTAAGATTGCAAAGACTTGCCTAACACTATTTTCATGAGCAAATTTCCTGCTATACGAACATATAACGTATAGTAATAGTCAGTTAACAAATATAAAGTAAAACATGATCAATTTCCCAACCTATAAACTGTGCAACAATCTTCAAACGATGATACTCCAAACGACAGAAGATCAATCAATAAAATAATCAAGTACCTTTCTACAATATGCAAAAGCCATAATGTTAATTGCATCCCAATAAAGCATAGGCTAACAACTACTGTCCTAAATTCTCATGTTCATCTCTTATGAGAAAATATCAACTAGATCGAGGCCCACATCGAACTCAAGACACCTCCCCTCGGGATCGAATCTCGAGTAAAAAAAAAATAAGAATAATAATAAGGAGATAATAAAACCGCTCGCACACCTGGCGTTTGCCGAACGGTCCTATAACTCTAATCTCCACCCGCCAGAAGTCCTCAGCAAGGCGAAGCATATGAGCGTACGCTCTCGGGGAGGTACCCCCTATATAATCCTCACTTGAAATTTCGCCTGTTCGAGCTTAACCCATAACATAATAAGCCAAGTTGAAAAGCGAGTACTCTCATTCCTTCATATCGTTAAAAGTGGCATCTCTCAAAGTGGTCCAAACTACTTAATAATATAAATATATTATATGAAATATAAACTATATAAATATATATATATTAATTATAATAATATAATATTTATATATATATAAATATATTAATATAATATATTATAAGATAAATAATATATATATAGATGAATAAATAATAATATATATAATGAATTAAAGATGATCTGGATAATAAGGATATAATTAACTATTAGTATCAGGGTTCACCACTGAAATGATTGAATCCCGACTTCCCACCAAATCCGCGAAATTTTTCCTCCTGACATCTTGTGTATGTGTTGGGCATATAAAAATATATTAATCATCGATGCAGCCTATACTCATTCAACATAATTAGGAAAATGTTACTGTTGAAACTGTTCATGCATCATGATCAACTTAAAAATATATTCTTTTTATAACAGCCTAATTTCCTCACCCAACCGCCAACGCACTCCTTTTTATTCGTTTGCCCAAAAGGAAACAGTAGTTAAAACAAAAAGAAAATAATTAAAAGCTTACATTAATATAGATGAATAACGCCACTGTGATCACAAAATTCTAAATGGGAGATTAGTAAACTTTTCTTACAGACATGCTGTAAGTTCTGATTAGCGCCTTTCGCAAACGCTTCAGGTTAAAGTCGTCTCCTCTTCAATTATAGATAGCGATAATTTTTTGTCAACCTTTATCCTTCTTCTTTGGTTCGTGAATCTGAGAGTTCTCGATACTTCTCTTATGGGCAGCTCTTCATTGCAGCATTTTCGAGGTAGAAATTTTATGAATTACTCAGAACTAAGCATTGGCACGTCTTGAGAATAATCTAGACAATGTGTCTTTCAAGGATGCTCCATCTAACATTGGCCTAATTTATATAAAGAATCACCATCACTTTCATCATGGCATGTTCCAGTCGAGTAAGAGATATCAGGGAGTTCACTAGCTGAATTGTCTGTAAATAGAGTGTGGTGCGCATCAAGTACTCGCCCCCCACTCATAGGATAACAGTTGAATCCAGCACTTAGCATAAAAGTTATATACACGTGAAAATACACAAATCACTAGGGTATATACAAGGCCTAGAAAGAAACACCACCAAAAAATATATTAAGAATTGTAAATAAATGTATAATTGATCTGTGCACTTGACAGAAGTTAAAGAATGATGTTCTAGTTAGGGTCTAGAAAATCAAAAGGGGAGCAGACATGTTAATCAACAATAGGTTACATAGGCACCTATAGATTCCATTATGGAAAAGGTTTGAGAGGCTAGCGGCCACTGTTAAAACAATAGTATAATGGTACCTTCCGCGGAATACGTAACATGAGTTTGAAAAGACCCTTCATTTATCAACACCAGCCACTTAATAATGACCCAAGTGATTTTTCAGTTACTCCTTTACCTCATAATATTTAATTTGTGCGAATAATAAGAATTAATATCTGAATTATGTAATATATAAAACTATGATTATGTGTTGTAATGAACACTCAGGCATAGAACGGTGAGATATGATAGAATGAACGGCACAATTTAAATGCACATACCCTTCACTAATATTGTATATTAGAACACAACGAAAAATCAATGAATAGTGACCTGCTGGATCTGACTAAATCAAATAGTTCCCCCTTAAATGTGAAACTTCGTCTTGGCTCGATTTTAAATAATAAACTTTTACAATAGCTTACAGTAAATGCCTGAATGATCAGTCTTAAACCACCACCCTGAATAACTACATGGGTACAGTGAGGTCCAACCACGGCTCGTAAAGCTAGGGCTGTTTAGTATTGAAGTATATTTATAATAAATAATAAATACCTTCAACTGCAAGCGAAAAATCCAAAACACTCGTCAAACCCAAAAAACACACCTGCAAAAACTGACCCTAAATTCCTAAAAAGAAAAAGATAATAAAACGGATAAGTCAAAGTAAAAATCAGTCGAAATCACATCCTATAACAACACCTCAACGAAAGGAAGAACTGGAACACAGCCTTACGAAAGCAGACATAAGGATAATAGAGGTCATAAGTGAACTAAAAAGAAATTATATCAGAGATAGAATAAACTAAGACATTACATTCCTCGCCGCCATCCCTTCTCATCACCATTAAGAACCTTGATTCCACAATAAGGAAGGAAAATTTAACTAATATCATAAAGATATCAACTGGTCGCATGATAGCTTCAAATTATGAAATTTAAAATCCCTGACTGTTTTGAAATTCCCAGACTTCAGCAATAAAATCTCCCGACTTTCATCTGAGAAGCCCGCGTTGCTGCCGAAGAGACCTGCAACAATATAGGCTGAGTGAAAATTAGCGACGGATAAAGAACGAGATTTCACTCCCGATATGCGCTTCCAGCCTAATGGCCAAGACAACACCATCGGAAACCAGGAAGACGGAGAGAAAAGATGTTAGAAGAAGAAACCGTGTCGCATCCGCAGACGAATACAGAACACCTATGAGAGCCGAAGCGTCCACAACGATCAACAGCAGCCATCATATCCAAAATAGGAGCGTGGAGAAGCGACAGCGAAGGGCCCCCAATCAGCCCGAATCAAAGTGCAGAGCACAACGCATAGGCAGATGAGCGTTGAGGAGAGAGTATTGATCAAAAGATACGAAGGTTCGCAGATTAACCAATAGAGCGAATTGGCTATTTATAGAGAAAAAGACTAGGAAACAAGGTCAAGTGTCAAGATGTTGCGAATACCGAGAATTTCGCTTGATTGATGCCGAATCGTGAGAAACAAGATTCGGCCTCTCCCCACCAAACTCAGATAGGAAGACCGAACCGACTCTAGATGTGAAAATGAGCAACCCCAAATAGAGGACCTCATTTGGAAGAAGATATAACGAGCCCGTGAGAAGTAGTAATAACAAAGAAAAGGAAATCCGCTATTAGAGAACATAAGCAAACCACAAATATTATAGAAGGAGAAAAATTGAGCCACAACCACGAGTTGGAGATTCGAGATCAGAGACGTGTTACCAGGAGTATGTGACATAGCACACACTCCACCCTTTAGCGCTGAAATATAAAAAGTACAAACATTAAAACGATAGAGGAATAATCAGCCACGAGTCTCAACAAAGAGCAAAGAGGTTGGTAGTAGGAAATCACAGAGACCAAGTTGATTAAGCAGCAGATGTGATAAGCAATACAAGCCCCCTCAACGCAAACAGCACTTTCACCACACACACACCACAACAAAGAACAACAAAACAAAGGAGACGGAATAAAAAACTATCTCACACACAAATACAAAAAATTTAAGTCTAAAATGAATAAACCACATGCACAACAATGAAAAAATAAAACTAAACCTATATAACTTTACTATACTCGGGTAGCAAAGTAAAAATTTTAAATACCAAAACAAAAAATGAAAAAAAATTTACAGCTAAACTTCTTTAAAACCGCCAATCGCACCCTGCCGACAATAAAGAAATACCAGACAACTTTAGGCAAAAAAGCATTTCACTAATAAACAGAGATAGATTATTGAAGTAAAAAAACAACATGTACAACCTTTCACTGATGATAAGTAAATACTACTATATCATAGTATAGACCAAGTATGGTAAAATATAAATAATATAATAAAATATAATAGAAATTAGAAAGTATAATATTTATAATAAAAGAGATCAACGGAGCTCGTTATTTGAAGTCAAGCCTTGAGGAAGGCAATTGAAACACTGAACTCGATATTCTTATCGATGACTACGCGTGCCGAAAACACAAAAACAGAATATAAAGAATCATAAGCAAAAAGAATAACAAAATATAATAAGATAGAAAAGTTAGTCATATTGTTCTACTTTTCAAAATATTTTCTTGATTGATAATACTATTCATACATAACATACCAGTACTAATCACCATCTGGTTAAAAAAACCGTTTAATAAAAGTAACAAAACGAGTAATAATAAAATAAGATGGTAGATGGAAAGATGGGAAGAGAACAGAATCTATTACCTAAACAAAAAATAGACCATAAATACCGGGTCTTTAATACGCCACAAAAAAAAACAAAAAATTAAATATACATACAGCAATAGACCATCAAAGACACGGTCTAAAACGCTTCTCAAGAAAAAAATTAAAAAAATTAAAAAAATGACATAACGCCAAAGAACACATACCACTCTCAAAAAACTTGTAAAAGGAACGACCTTGTAAAAAAATTAAATATAAATGGATTAAAAACAAAAAAAATCAACTCAAAAGAGATACAAAGCAATGCGCAAAACCGGTTGTCATCAAAAGACTATAAAAATCCTACAATATAAACCCTCAAACATAAAGAGATAAAATAAAATAGTATCATTAACTACTACAAATTTTAATGTTTTTATAAGTAATAGTGAAGCATAGAAATAAAATTAACTTTCTACAATAAAAAAAAAATGCCTCACATTAACAAAATCACATGATGATTTTAAACAAAAAAAATTCAACGAATTTTTTATTATAAGATCTAAAACGAAAAAAAACAATAATAAAATAAAAAAAATAATATTAAACAAGTTCATAGTGATCTAGTTCTATACTATACCCGTAGTCAATCGTTCATTATATAAACCCAATGCGTCTCTAATGGTTACGACTGGGGGCGCGCTGGCGCCAAACCGTTACCACTTTCATCACACGAGAAAAACATGAAATGATTACAAAGAAACTAAATAAACGTGTGACGCGAGGATAAAAAACAATAATGTTGATCATCACGAGGTAGTTTTACCTTAGATAAAAATTCGAAAAAAAAACTCGATAGACAAAGTGAAAATATTTGGAAGTGTAGTAAATATAAAAAGAAATTTAACTAAAATAAATGTTTTTCCCCAATACTAATATTAAATTAAATTGTAGGAAGAGAATAAAATTTTGGTATATAAAATTTTGGTATATAAAATTTTAAAAGTCTTCGAGAGAAAAAAAAAAATCGCAGAGGGGAATTGCTGAAACAGTTTTTCACTTCCAAATAAAAGTTTTTTTTTGTTTATTTGGAAGTGTAGTTAATACAAAAAGAAAATTTAACTAACAAACAAAAAATATAGTTTCCTGTATCAAATTTCTTACAGCGTGTTTCTATTTTTACTATTATTCATTAGTATTATTATTTATGTAACATTACTATGATTATTTTTATTGTAATTATTATTATTGTAACACTATTATTATTCAAAGTAATACAAAATGGAGATACCGTAAAAATGTTAAAAAGATCATTATCATAATAAATGCTACCACTACCATCAAAACCCATAGTGTAGTTATTATTTCTCTTAATGCAATTGAAATTTTTCAAATTTACCTCATCAAATTTTTTCTAACAGATATCGTGGTCCCTAAGTTTTGTTGTAAAACAAAAGCTCAAAATTTTTTTGTGTAACATGGTTATGTTATGTAATCGTTTATTTGGAAGACGTACGTGGGGTCGGCGAACAGAAAAAAAGTCCACCTGAAATACGCTTTGGTGAAGCTTATTTGTAGGTAGTAGAGAAGATAAATAAAACTAAAGCACAAAAAAAAAAAAAACAAAAAATGACTCAGAAACTAAGCCAACAATTGAAACTAGTTATTTGGGGTCTAATATCACTACCGCAGAAAGTGTTGAAGACTATTAGTAGGTGCTTTTACCTCACTTTGCCACGATGTATTGAAACTATACACAATAAGTTAGGACCCCCCTGTACTTTTCGTAGGGGAGCGGTTTTACGTTCCGTCAGTGGTGATTGATCTAATAGAATTTAGGTCTTATGGGGGTCTTGTGGAGAATTTTTAGCAAATGAAAAAAATATTTCTAATTATGATTGCTTTAGTTATAGAAGAAAGAATTTTAGTACACATTGATCGTGATACTTAGGATAGGTGCAGAAAAAGGATAAATAGAAGAATATGTATTAGATACTGAGCTCTAGATTCAAAGTATTAGATGAGTGAACGCGGAGTGACACAGGCACAGGTATCATACTTTGTAGAAAGTGAGGGTTCTTGTGATAACGTTGGGCCGGTTGCTTGTGGAGTTAGGAGTTGGAGAGAGAGAAGGGATTATATTCCGTTTTAGCAAAGATGCTAGTGCTCTGCAATAAGACCTGATGGCCATTTTGTTCTTTTGTGAAGTTTTCGTTGGTGATGTAGGATAAACAGGTTTAGGTGTTTGAATGAGTAGATGTTTATAATAGAGATGTCTAGAGAGATTTTATAGTTGATATTGGTTTGATGTCAGATAAAAAAGATAAAAATTAGGAAGTAAAAATATAAAGAACCGAGATCCGTTAGTTGGAAACTTCTGATATAAGGATTTTATGCTATGATAGATGAGGGAGGAAGTTGAGGGGGAGAGATCAACGAGATGCGGGCTGTTGCTAAGGACGATCATAGAGCACGTTGGGAGTGCTCGAGTGGGGTGATGGTTGGGTAGAAATTGTGATTGATTTTGAGATTTTTTTTTGAAAACGGGGAAAGAAAAAAATATGATAAGAAAGCAAACGCATGCTTTATTTAAAATCTATGTGACGATAATTCTGTTTTGGTAATATATTAGATAGGGTGTATCATTATTATTATTGAAGAGTGTAGAACTGTAGATGATTTGGGTATCTATAGATTGATAGTATGTATATATAATAGTAGTATTGATATAGTATAAGTAGTAGTAGTATTATTAGTATATATATTAAATTATGTTTATGTATTAATATTGATATATATATAATATAAGTATTAGTTTTATCATAGTGAATCGTTGGGCCAATACCAATACTCTCATTGATGATACTGAATAGGCCCAAATTTCAACAACAATATATCGTTGGAGTTGATTTCATATTCCTACTATAGTTCTCAAAAAATCCACTGTCTCTATGATTTCATAGAGCTTATTCTTTTTGTACACATTTTATATTGGTAATAATCTTTTTTGGAAATAAAGTCTTCTAGTGTTTACTCTTCTTTTATTATACCGAGTTGGTCTTTGGTCATGTTACTTTTGTTTATAATTATTAATCATATAAAAGTTGTCGTTCTTGTTATCTCAGGATATTCAAGCTTCAATCAGCACTCGACAATATGTCAGCATGTTACCAGTCCTGGCAAGTTGGACTGAGTAATATGTGCGAAGACGCAACTTAATAGAGTATCTCTGCGATTAACTGAACAGAACAGTAATATAGATATTGTACATATTACTACCATGCTCATACGTTGTGATTTACAAGAATATATACAGCTGTACGACTTCGAGTTTTTGTTTTCAGATATTTCAGCATATCAAGAGTTATCAGAGTGAAGACTGAAGGTCTTGGAAGTGGGAAGAGATTCACGGTGAGAGAACTTTAAGTTTTTTTCCTATTCTTACTATTGACAGTTTTCATAATCTAGGGGTCTGGGAAAAGTCAATTTGTATTCTTCTTTATTGTTACAGCAGCTAGTTTAGATTTCACTACTCTTGTTCTATAATCAGAAATATACAGTTGCAAGTTATTATTTTCTCACGCTGTGCGAATCATTCAACGCATTCCTCAAGTACCTCATTTACCAATGTTTAAAAACATATAACAAGATGAATTTTATTTAGCGGAATTGAAAACAGTATGAGTTATCTTAGTGTTGTTCCTGATATGAGTGTCGGGCGCCGCTTGTACGATAAATTTGGGCGCAAATTAGATACTTTCAATCGTTTCATCACAGTTTCTCTGCTTATCACAAGTACTTTTTCATCGATTCGCTGAAAATATTTATGGCGAAAGAGTAACAGATTTTTTCTCGAGACAGAATAGTCTATTCTCAGGCAATTTTGCTCTTGAAATCATCAACTGATTTAGTTGGTATTTCAACAAAAATTTCTGGTATTTTGTGAAACCAACATTGTTTTCACCTGATATTGCTGTAACACTTTCTGCTTTCTTCTTGTTTTTACGCTACATTCTTTTTTTTTCCTCTTTCTTATTGATCTTCATCATAATGGACAAGCGATTCCAATAAGAAAAAGCATCCTTAAATATCTAAAGATTTCCTACAGGAGTAAAGGTATAGATGTCCAATGCAAGACTTTTATAGATAGAAAGAATTAAAAAAAGAGGCAATCAGGATTAATAGAATATTAGTGCTAGTTGCTAGTGCGCTACGTGTTATAGGGATGAGAGTTTGACGATTTATGGCTGTACGTAGACTAGATCTACTGATGTTTATCACGCGGTAAAGATAGGGTTTTAAGAACACTTGATGTTAATGGTTACGTATTAACTAGTTAATACAGCGATCTGGGGCCGGAGGAGTCAGAGACCTCCGTGAGAGGGGTGTCTGCGCCATTAACCGAGCATGGGTGACTCTCCAGTGCAAGTTAAAGTATAATACAACGAAAATAGTACTGCTTCAGATGCACATATGGGATAATTTGGGGAATGTAGAGCTTCAAAAGGCTGAGGGAACCCGATCGCAACAAGAATAAAAGTATGCCTAGTGCCGGTAAGTCAGCCAACTCGCACCACCAAGAATTGCCTAGGGGAAGAAAACAAAATTCCATTTCGTTGATCGTTCTTCCAGATCATTATTTCAGGGGATTTTCCAACATTTGAATTTTAGATAGCATCCGGTGTATTCTCACGAAATTATTCAATCCTCACACAAACTAGAATGAAGCTTTTTGACACTTGGGAAGTAAGATAGCAATGTCCGGCAACTTATCTCACTCCAAAATGGACTGTGTATGCGACAGTTCCGATTCCGCTAGATTTGTCGCGATTCAAGGGATATTTCTAATACCGCACCGTGAAGGCAAGATGAATTTCGTCGCTTCAATCCACCACAAATTTCGAGTACCCGTCGCAAAGTGAGGACAACATAACTATGGCCAATTTATCCTGGGTTTTCCAAGTTTTTGAGGGGTGTTTCCACGCCACGCTCTCGCGTTTTCTCCAACACCGACTCATAGTTTACTTTCTTTGTCGGGCGCGGGTAATAACCGCTGCCTACCAGTCTTCACACTCATCGCGAGAAAATGGGTTTTTTTACCGAACGCATCTCGGGAATGTTCCTGCTCACTAAATTCATGAAGGCCTGGTTTTAATTCCACTCAGCCCTTGAAAGAGAAGAGAAGAGACGATCATAAATTGAACGTTGATTTCTGAAGCATTGCTTCCTTTTTTAACAACAGGGTGCTGGAAGAACTCCCAGAAGTTGAAGTCGTCGAAGTCCTAGGGGAATCAACAGTATATGAGGCATGGACCGAAGGATAATTGTCCTTTGGAATATAGTCGCTCGTGATTCGAGGGGCATAATGCAGCCTCAATTACCCGAAACGGACACTTTGTCTTCATAGCAATGGTTTGCGTTTGTTGGAGGGTCGACAAATTGGAAGGGTCATTCCTTGCTTGAGCCAATTGGAAATGGTATGGGAATACAATCGAGACAAGGGAACGTAACGGGGATTAATTTGAATGGTCTCTTCCGACATTGAAGAGACTAGGCAGAACTATTTTCCATGAGATTGATCTCTGTGATTTCCACGTGTTGTTTTATGATAGCTCGTAAAGGGAAATAGAATGCTGTTTATGGGGAACATTTCATGTTTTGACGCTCCGTGGTGTTCGCTGACCAACCTTCATTACGGTTGGGGTTATCAATAACTGAGGAAAAAGCGGGGACAAGGAGGGGGACATAATTAATACTGGCGTACTTCAAGGCCTAACCGAGCGAGTACGTGCTGCTTTACGGTCATAAAACAGAAAGCTATATGAGACATGAATATCGTTTATAATTTTGGCTGGCTTACTGGGTTTGAGGCTGTTTGATCCGTAGCGGCATATAACGGGGCTTAGGACATGCGCGCAGCACAATTCTTGCTTTGCTGGGCACACGTATTTTCTTGTTAATGGGCCCTTCATCCAACCTTCGCTCTTTAGGAGAGTTAATAAGGCGAAAGTATTTTTGCACAAAAGGGTGGAAACCACAATAATGCACGAATATCTCGGTGGGTTAGTGGGAGGGATAAGTTTTAGACCTAGTTAGCCTGGGCTGAATTCACAAACCAGGATGATTCAGTATTTCCGACTTCAAATTTCAGTACGGACGACGCATAACTCAAGAGCCCTATATAGAAACCGTATTCGATACATACGACAGCGGATCATGATTGAACGAGTACGAGTACGAATCGATTCCTTGCATCCACCGGTTTGGGTTGATGCTTGAAAGGATGAGACCTATAACCGTGGTAATCGGTCGCAATATCTCCTTCTTATAGTCCTAGAAATGCTGCGATACCCAAAAGGAAATCAGTATAGTCAGAAGATACTAACCGGAAGGAAAAGTAAAATATTAACACGAGATATTGCATCGAGACAAGAAGATGACGCGGGGAAGACAGAGTTTCCGTGATCAACGCTTACAATCGCTGGCCAGTAGGACCACATAGTTCGGCTTCAGGGCACCTAGTCCCGCGCTCACGAGGTAAGGATGCGCATTTGGGTAACAATTATTGGCCATTTGTTAATGCTGCAAGAATGAATGCTAAAATGACAGTTGGTATTTTAGTTATTGTCGGAAAAGGGCATTAGTCCGTACTGAGTTGTCCGGTCATTTGGTACGCGCACAGAAAAATTCACCACCTTATTTCCTAGGCGGGTGACATGTGTCCTTCTGTATGGAGGCCCAATCCCGGAAATAAATGTCCTTTATAGAAAAACTCTTCCTCGGACTGGCAGATATCGTCCATAGGTCCATCAACCTCAAATGCCTATGTCTCTCTCTCTATAAGTAGGTGACCGGAAATCTAATTTTTCATGGAGCTATCAAAAAGATTTCGGTCCGGGTCCTCGGAACGCTAGACCCCAGAACACGACCTGCCCGGCACAGAATGCCGGGAATACAGAGCGGATCAACAGCAGATAACTAGGGCGGACGAAAAATGTCCTCGCTCTAGCTCGCAGATACCGTGGCCCCCCTTGTGGGAATAGTGTGATTTAGTCCCATTATGAGGGCCGGTGCAAAGGGTGTAATTGATAAGCCCAGTTATGCCACGGCGGCTGGAACGCTTGTTAAACTGGCCACCTCCACGGAAGTGAGTCATCCGTTGGAGCGGATTGCAGAAAAAGACTCGCTAAACGACTCTATTAACATGGAAAATTCAAATCTACACTCAGATGCTGAATCAACGAAGACATTTCCTGTACTTTCAGTTTCAAAATCATTAACAGAAACGCCGATCCTCAAAGGTCGATTAAAGACCATCCATGTAAATTTTGTTACTGCTGCACAGACTGACCCATTATTGGTTTCCGTTGCTATCAGTCCTAACAGTTCGGGATATTATGGATGCATGGTAGACACAGGAGCCAGTGTGAGTCTAATTAGTTCCAAAATGGTTGCTGATCAGCTTAAGAATGTGGAATTGCATCCATCGGCTGAAGTGGGAATTAAAGCCATAAGCGGACTGCAACGAAACCACACAGTTCCCATTACTTCATATGTTGAACTTCCACTGTATTTCTCCCAGACCTTTTCGAAAGATAGTGGGTTTCTGACCAAACCAATTCTCTTTTTCGTGGTCTCCACTGAGGTAATGCCCGAATTGATGGTCTTAGGGGCTGTTTCCTTGAAAGACAATGACCTACTGCCCGATTTAACTAATAGGGAGCTTGTACATCAGATAGGGGATGAATTCGAAGTCATTGCTTTGGATCATAGTTTGTCACTCCCTTTCTTTCACTGTGTAAATACACATTCTACTGTTCTTCCACCTTATTCGTGCAAGATGGTAAATATAAAAGGTCCTACGGACAATTCATTATCGTTGGTGGGTTTTCAAGTGGATGGCAATACAAAATGGCACCCTATTCCTGGTATTGTAGATATCAGTTCGCCATCACAGGTTGCATTAATGAACATAGAAAAAAAACATTATCTCTGAAAAAATCCAATTATCGGGAAAGTAGTGGCCCTAACCGAAGAAAATCATTTCCAAGTGAATACTTATGCAGTACAAACTGTGTTTTAAATTAATTTTCAGAAAAAGAAATGGACACCGAGTAAAATTAGCTTAAGGGAGTTTTTGTTTCGGCAGCACTAAATCAATTAGCGTTTAGACACAGAAACAGAACACTCGTAACAACTGTAATGATACGCTACCTAAGCTGGTCTAGAGGTGAAATGTCACCAGCTGCTTTTTTAAGTTTTGGTGACCTGCTAATAAACGACGTTGGTAGCGATGGGCATTGAAATAGTCACCCATTATTATCACGCCATCGACAGTCGGAAGTACGCGTACTGTTCGAGCTCCAGTTTCGATCATTTTCAGGGACCGCTTTTGCTCAAGGAAATTTGAGCAACAATGCGGGAATTTGCTAGAGCAAATATCATCGGCCAGCTAAGTTCCCCTTACTCGGCCCCAGGGTACCAGTCAGAAAAAAGCATGATGGGTAAATTACGTTTAATGTAATTACTTATCGAAAACGTAAATAGAACGTAAGGCAGAGCACGGATTCTTTCCTGTTTGCCGAAACTCATTGAACATGCGAATCTATAACATGGGTATGGTAAATTCTTTTTATTTTCTCTCACTAAGCTTGGTCCAATGGGATATTAGGTATACTTATCAGGTTTCCATTGGAAAATCGGACAGGTGTGGAAAAGGACTGGCTTTTCCCACACCAGATTTGCTCATATGGTACTTGGGGGAGATGCCCATTTGGGGGTAAAAAAAACTGGTCCGGCCACATTCAGAGAGGTATGAAATGCTTGCTTTGCGTTTTGACTGGGGAACAAAATGGTTAAAATAAACTAAGCAGAGTAAAACGAACGTCTCTGGTCGAAGACAGAAAGTAGAGTTTTTGTGCACAATATTTCAGATAGAGGGTACTTTACACTTGCAGAAAAAATTTTTGAAAAAGGGGAAAATGGAATTTCCTGTCCCTAGCACAGTAAAAAACAGTTACATTTTCAGTTATAGGCAGGGTTAAGTTTCAATGATCCGCAGGGGCATAGAAACCTAAACCTCGCGCGATCAGCATAGCCTCGCCATTGTCCAAAGACCAGTTGGAACAGAAAAGCATAGATGGAGCGCACAGGATCGATAGTCTGTTACATGTTGAAGAGCAGTTGGTCAGAACAAGGCTTTTGAACTGGAATAATTGAAAAGAGGACCTCTAATCGACCAGTTTTTGTTGGGATATGCCCATAAGCTGCTCATCCGGACGTTGTGATACTTCAGATGAGTCGTCCGATGGATTTAGGGCGTGGAGGCTTAACGCATGTAGATTTCCTCGCTCTGTGTTCCGAGTTTTCGGCTAGCATGGTTGCTTAGCCTTGTCACAAATAGCAAATGGGGAAGTGTATTAAGGACCGCTGGCATTTGCAAATTTATTTCGTATGTTTTTTTAATGGAGGCTAAAGGAATTATGGGGTTATCGGAGCACTCAGTAGGAGAGGATCCAGATAACAGCCTTTGAAGGTGGGCCTTTATTATGTCAAGTGTATTAGACCATAACGGATACTCTGTCTTCGTGGGATTGAATTTTATTATTTTCACTGTATACACTATGCGCTGCCTTCTATATTTACATAACTATGGAAGTCTTGTCGATGGAGTCCTTCGAGTCGGGCAGAGGAGCATGGAGGAACTGTTATGCGAGTATGATTTCAGAGAATATTATATTGTATAAGTGCCGTTCGGCGTAAGGTCATAAGTTCTATGCACCGCCATAAGCTATACCGCCAGTTGAAGTTGATTTCTGATACATGTCCAGTGAATTGCTTTAATTAAGATTGTTCAGCCATTCTCTTGAAGGATTTTCCCAAATTGAAGATAGATTTTACAAACAATAGAGAGGGAAAGTAATAAGTGTTTTTTTTTCTCGCTTTATTTGTATGGGGTTACAGTAGGGGAGTCCGATCTGTATTTACAGAAACCTTACGGAGAAGATAATATCAATTCCAATTGACTCAAGGAAACATGCCCCAGAAATTGTAGATTACATGGGTAGGCAAAGTCCAAAGAAGATTAAGATTATGTTCAAGATGAGTCCAGCTGAAGTTGAGTGCCTCTCCATGATGGTTCTTACTGTGTTTTTTGTCTATGTTTTCATACTTGAAGTATGGGTGATGAGATGGTGTAGTAAGGGCATGGTTATTTTTGTGGGGTTTAGTTACAACAAATTGGAAGAGTAGCCGGGGCAGTCCAATGTTATTCCTTAAATGATGATTAAGCAAGCAGCAAGTTGGTCTGCAAGGGTTGTAACAATATGGTGCCTCAGTGTCGCATGGACACTACAATTACTTGATGCTATGGCTATACCGGGGGAACTCGCAAGAAGGAGGGAAGTGGGACTCCCCTGGATAATAAACATTTCATACAATTGAGGACAGAGAGAAAGAAATGAGCTATTGGTAGTTCTACAGATAGGTTAGGATCCGCAATGTGTATTCGATAGTTTTTTGATTCGTGCTATGTTTCTTCTGTTGTTCATGTGTCATATCATATGACCTTAAAAGGACTTTGAAATTATCGGATAAAAGAGGGGCAGTTGGAATACTTACTGTTTGGTAATCTTTTGGTTTGATAGAAAAAGGGAATTAGTATAAAAGATTCGTAGAATTCAATAAGAGTAAGTATGCTATAGTTCAGTCAAGTCTCCGATCATTTCAGGTAACTCAGACACTGTCAGTCAGTCGACAAAAGGGGATATGAAGAATGAACTTCAGGGGTAAGTCATATTGTTTATATAGGTTTAGAGGTAATTCATTTGTTTTTTAGTTATATTTTTTCTTTGTCCATGATGGCCGCGTCTAGTTTGGAAAAAATATACTAAAGAGCTATAGGATAAACAGAGGGATTATTATTGAACAATGGAGTTGTAGTCAAGAGAGAGGGGCTAGTATGTATAATTCTCTCATTACAGATTTGGGGTGTGAGCGGCTTGTCTCGGTTGATGTCCTGATTGAAAAGAAGGAAGACACTACAATTCCAGGATCAGAATAATGATTCTTTGCACTACTAACTCTTATGCAAGAAATTCTTCTAGTGTGCCTTATTGTCAATATATTTATATTTATTAGTGAGAATAATGAAAAATAACATTGTCATGTATGCCGTTTTAGGAGTTCTTGCCTAATTAGTCATTTTATCTAATAAACTGTATATAGGATAGATATATTAAGTTCCTGTATCCTGTTTGAAATAATCTAGGGATGCGAATAAGGATGTCACGAATGCAGTATTTCGAAACACAGTAACATCATAATGTAAAGGCACTCTAAGGGGCATTATAGCCGCTTCCTTAATTTCTTACTAATTTTTACTTATACACTCAACTAACGCACATATTTGATTTATACATTTACAAAGTCTAATGACTAGTTAAATTTTCAGCTATCACTCGCAGCTCACTGGGCTACAGTATTTTTCTTTACAGCTCTAATTCAGAAATGGTTTGATATTTATTGGAATTCCTCCCATCGACACTTATTTCTTTGTAATTTGTAAGTAAATACACTGTTTACGAATGCCTGGGCATATATAAATCAGTAAATATATTTATTTATATGGATGGGTTTATGGGATTGCATCTGTATTCTGCCTTTTTCAACCAATCCATACAGAACAATTTTACTGCCTTCAATTTGCAAAAACAAACAACCAGGGGATTTTGACATCCTAATTACTCAGAAAGAGAATATATTTTGATAATGTGTTTCCTCTGTTTTAATTTGTTTTTGCAGGCTGATGTTCTATTTCAAAATTCTGAACAATTCCTTTACGTCACGAGCCTCCTCGAGTACCCAATTGCACGACTTTTACTTGTCATCGTGGGAGCAGTGTGGTGGTTCTCTTTAAAAGGAGGAAAGCAAAAGAAGAATGCTGAGATTCCTACTTCGACGGATATGATGAATAATTTAGATGTTCAAACTGATTTTAGTTTTTCGGCCGTCATCGTCCTGTTTAGGCCTGTCCCAACCAGAGTTGGGGATAGCAAAGATTAATCTGATCTGGTGGATTTTGTCTCATTTGGGCGTTGGGGAACACACTAATGGCATGAGAAGAGAAGAGAGCGTTGGTCAATGCTGAAATAAGGACCGTCATCAGCTTTTTCGAACCAGTAACCGATTTCCCAATTGACGGGGTACCGCCGATCATGACCCAAATAACAGACATAGCCAAGAAGGCAAATACATCCATAAAAATCTATCTCATGATTCCGCCGATTTAGGATTTCTATGCTTTACCAGAAACGTCTCCGTAAGACTCTGGGGGTTCAGGTTTCGCGATCATTTCAAAAATGATCGCCCATTCTGTTTCTGTCTCTCCGAAAACATGAGAGGACCATGGGCAATCAAGGCCTACAAGAGATGTGGACGGATTAGCATATTATCCGGAATTCGATTGGCCTCATAAGAACTGGGTCTACGAGTAATGGTATTCCTCGATTCCCAGTTGCCAGTAGTGACAACACAGGTCGGGATGAAGAAAAATGCTCGCCTTCACCTTGAACAAGGCCTATAAGAAAATGAACATGTTGCCTTTGAACTTCACCATTGTAACCTGTCGGTGATTGATCAGCATTAGCTGAAGGAATTGGAGGTTTATTCTTAAGAACGTCTCTTTTTTAAAAGTTTTAAAAGACATCTTTTATTGGAGGAAATACTTATGAAATGGAATTTTTTCATCTTCCAAGATACTTTTTCTCAGATAGATGCTCTTTCAAGATCACACTCTGTGCGAAGAGATTTTCAAAAAACTACCGAAAAAAACAGTTCTTGCTAGAGTTCCTTTCTCGAGGCTCCGCGGGTGGGTGAAGATCGTGGGTGCTTGAGGTGAACTGTTTTTTTTTTTCCTGTCCTATATGTGAGGGAATGCCGACCAAATAATAGCACTCTGGCGAGTTAATTGGGAGCGAAACCTTCGGATTCATCTACTCGTTTTTGTCCTAGTTGAGGGAGAGGGCTGGGTATTTAATCCAGACCTTCACCTCCCACCTCTTCTGCCTTTATGACTGCAGTTTCCCCATGCAATTTTCAAACGGAAACCGGTTTTTAACGTCCGAGTTGCTAACCACCTTTTGCTGTTGCCTCAAACTGAATTGGAATGCAAGGGCGATTCCACAATCTCAGCCAATGCATAGATCCGCTCAGAGCTTTTACTGGCTACTTTTGCAACCTCTTAAAGGGGTGCAACCTTCTCCAGTTTTTCAAGGGGTCTCGACACTGAAATTTGTGAATTTGATTTCCCTGACTTTCCCGAGTGAACCAAAATCCGCAAATTTTTTTCAACCATATGACCAGGCGTGTTTCGTTTAATTGTTTTGCCGTATAATATATTCTTATTAACGTCAATTATTGTGCATGCCTAATTTACCTCCAGTTCATAACATTAAATTATTTGAAATTTAACTTAGAAATCTTAAATAAATGAATGGATTAAAAAAAATATTTTATTTTATTTTTTTAGTAAATCAGCCTAAACTCCTGCCATCGCCGGTCCAATGCAGCTCCTTTTATTTGATTTCGCAGCAGTAAAGTAGTTTTATTTAATGACAGCAAAAAGAAAAGAAAAAATAAATTAAAAGCTTAGCATTTATGGAGCTAGGGTGAATAGACGTCCAACTGGGCTGATTCCACAAAGTAAAAGTTCTAAAGGGGAGAATTTTAGTTTAACTTTTTCTTCTTTTGATACTCAAAGGAAAATTTTGGTAGTTTTATATATGAGTTCTATCTTTCATAGTTCAGAGAAGGCGTTTGTCAGTTTTAAAGCATCTTTTCCTCTGTGTGCGGTCTTCAAGTTTATAGACTTGTATGAATAAAATATTCTTTTTTCAACACTTTTTAAAATCCAGGTTTACCAATGTGTTTTTTTGGAAACTCTTTGGAGATGTTCTTCATATCTCCTATTGGGTTGATTCCTATGGGCCAGCTCTGCTTACTTTGTCAAACCTGTACAAATCAGTTTCCATGAGGCACTGAACAATATACACATCTTTCATGAGATCTATATTGGCATTGGGTGCACTGTTTCTTTTTTTGAGAAAGAATCAGACCTATGTTTCTTTCAGATTTACTGTCTCCACTATAAATTGTGCTGTAATGTATAGAAGAAAACCTCCTTTCACTGGTCCGCATTTTCCATGCAGATAAAATAGATATCAAAAGTCCTTATTTTAAGGAATTTGACATGATTGTCACATCCAAACAGATTCCCAAATACTATACAGCAACAAGTCAACTAAATCAAGTTTTTTTAGTAAAAATAATCACCATCCAAAAAGATTTTGAATTTTAATTCAAGGGTAGAGTGAGAATGAGCTCACTGCAAAGTAGAGGTGTATTGTGCTTTTTTTGCCTTTCTAGAAAATATAGGGAGCATAGTCCATGGTTAATATCAAATATTTACATTTCATTGGTCCCCATTTTTTAAAAATTTGAAAGCCATTTTGTGTAAATAATTTAGATTCCATTTGCTATTCTTCCATACCAGATTTAAAGAAGAATTTTTATTGCCAGCACCTTTAATGCCCATAGTATTTCAAATCCTGTAACATCATTTTTAATTCAAAAAAGATGAAACTGATTTGGATAAACTGATTTTGGTTGGTTATTAATGACACTGAGGGGTCCAATTTTAGAAAATTTCGGGGTTGAGTATGATTTAGAAGTTGATGGACAATGGCATAGTTCTATTTTCAGTGCCAAATAACACTTTCACTAAAATTTTGTTTATTATTAGAACACATTAACGAAAAAGATTTTTTTTCAATGGTGGATTTACGTGGGAGTTTTTGATTAAATCAATGCATCACTTGTATAGCAAATTTATGAATGAGTAATACTAAATAACTGGTCAAGTTAGATCAAAGTTCTTTTTACAATACTGTTACAGGTAATGTACGTTGGATACTATATATAAGTCTTTACTTCTACAACACCTGATAAAACTTGTGGGTTCAGTTTTGACGTCCAAAGACCACTTTGGGAATCCGTTAAAGTTAGTTATTTTGTTTGAAGTCATTTTTATAAATTAATAATAAATATACCAATCCTAGCAAAATTCTAAAAAATACACATAAAAATAAACACACCAGCACATTACAAAAAAAAAAAAAAAAACACCTCAAAAGGTATAAATAGAATGAGAAAAAGATATAAACAGAGATTTGTAAGGTCATAAGTCATGTACTCACGAAGGGTCTTAAAGCATCCATATACTCTTTACACCCATCAACCGTCAAGTTCAAAAGGATGAACGGTTGACGAAATAAGGACCCTCTAAAGTAATTTCAGAATAGTCCCATGACATGAATAGATAGGGGTTAACAAAGTGATGTAGTGATAAAGCGAAAAAGAAACAGGATAGAAGTAATTTATGGGAATATGTCTTCCTCGCCCATCGTGTGCTTCATGTCACTTTTATCTAAATACATAGGGGATGCGCGATTGATCATCTGATTTTCACTAATAATAACTTATATGAGGGTTAGGGAAATGAAATATATAACATATCAATAAAAGTTTATGGGAGGGTATTGGTTTCATATTGGATCATTTACTCTCCAGTAATATGTTGGAAATTTTTTTTTGAGTTCCAATGGCACTTTTTTTGGGTGGAATTTCCCTGAGCTTCAGCAGATTTCTTAAAAAAACGTTTTCCACCGCTTTCCGAAAAGTGTGAAGCACCCTTTATTCGGATATAGTTTGTTCGGCAGTAGTGTGACACACGAGATGGTCAAACTGCGTGCCTCTTGACAATGAAACCCCATGGCCCAGAGATTTCCATTGATTCCTTAACGCCAAGGATGATTAGGATCAAGAAGGTATCGCCGGTGGGCCATGGAGCAATAGTTTATTTCGAAATTGGGGGAGATTGGGAGCAGATAGCATAAGGAAGGCTTATTTTTCAGGCGAATGGCGTCAGAAAAATTGTGTTGATTTTGAAATAAGGGAAACTACAAAAGATAGTGTGGTCCTGACTGGGTCTTTTTTCCTCGTTGATAATGGTTGGTTGTTAACCGGTTGGGTTATTGAAAAAATAATTCTCTCACTGTGATTTTAGGTTAATAGAGTTGTTTTTCCTGTTTAGTTTTCTTTCTTAAAGTTCCTTTATTTTCTTGGTCTTGCTTCCTGTATCCCTCTAAAAACCTCCAAGCGCCCTTGCTAAGCTCCAACATTCAATTGATTCTCTTTGGTAGGAAAAGGAAAGTAGGTGGGGATTTAGGGCTTGGTTGGGGGGATATAATGCGGAGAGAGTACCAAAATTCCTTATATTATATTGACTGGTCCCGCAGATTATTAGTTTTTCTGTTTTTCAGGGAATATTATAATAGTGGTGGTAATGAGGGCTATTATTAAATCAAAGGGTGATCAAAGGTATTGCATTTTGATTTAAACAAGGTTATATGTTTTTTAATTTATTTCTTTTTACTTTTCCACAGCTTAAATTTATATGCTTAATTCATTTATGTTCTTTTCCAAGTGCTTCTGGTAATAAAGTGATTTATTAATTTATAACCGAAGTACTCTCAAAGTCTTTCCTTTTAGGTTTGAGATGAAAACATTGATTTGATGCCTTAATGATATGTTCCTGAATGTTCCAAGGTAAAATAATATGTTTCTAGAAGAAAACAACATTAAATATTAACTGTGTATAGAGTTATAGGTGAATAGTGAACTTAACACAACAATTATGCTATTAGTTATGTGTTAATACTCGATCCACCAGTGACAGTGATACAAATACGACAAGGGTGTCAGTTTTATTTATTATAAAGATCTTGGTGTGAACATGCTCAATGCTCAGACATTAAAACTTTCTGGTGTTTGTGCACGAGGGGTTCGGGCATACAGAGCTGAATCAAAGAGTACGCGGCGCAGTTATTCGACTACACATACAGAAGGAATTAGCAAGTATGCTAATAAGATTAGGTTGTGTGTTTCCAACACAAATTAGTAATTGATATATCAACACTCAAATCAAATCCTTGGTTGTCTTTATAGATCGGGCCATCCAGAACTCCTACTGACACATGCAAGAATAGAATAAACGAATGTACACCCATAGCCAATACAAAGGACCGTCGAGAATTTTGATTAAGAATTCTTATAACACACTACCCTAGTATCTTTTGAGGTTTCAGACGATATAGAGGTTCGTCATATAAGGCAATTAAAAGCTGTCTTTGCTCTTTCAGAGGCTTTTTGTTTTTGGGTTTTCAATTTTTGTTTTCCGGCGTTTTTGTTTTTGGGGTTCTTTCATTTATCTTGGGTTCATGTCTCTAAAGATTGGGTTTTTACTTCCCAAAACCTAATCTACGATTTCATATTTTTGGGCTACTGCTCATACACTTGATTTCAGTCGACAGATTCTTCTTTTTCTGGATCTGGCAGGAGTTTTCCAAAACTCCCCTGAAATTTGACATTAAGCATTAAAAATAAAACATGTCTTACTCTGATTCAAGTAATAAAATTGTTTTAGTGTCACATGTCGCAGACTCATTTTTCTCCATCTCATATTTCTCAGAATACTGTATTAAATTCAGTTGCTGTTTTATTTCTGTCTCAGAGGTTCAACTTTGCTGAAATTACTGTCTTCATTATTTTATCGTTTATTTTTTTCTTTGCTGATTTAAATTCTCTTCAGGCTATATTTAGAAATTTTCCTTTTAGACCATCAATCAATGATTTTAATTAGAATTGATAAGGCAAATGTAAGGTCATTCTTTCCGGATGGTCATCCATCCATGAATAATGACAGGGAGTAATCACTCTTACTTAACTGATCCAGCAGACTGTTTTTCACCTCATTATTATATACTTCCTCTAACAACTTTAATGCTTAATCCTTTTATGCTGGAGTTTTTTTCAGTGCCATTCGTTACTGTTCTTACCACCACTCACTTAAGATTCCATCTGGCAAATTGAAGATGCGCAACAACTAGACGCGAAGATACTGAACAGACAGATAGTTCCATGACAACTACCCTCCGTTTGATTAAAGACTTTTCAGCTTACGACTGAGTTTTGTTCAGCATATTTCAGCATATCAAGAGTTATCAGAGTGAAGACTGAAGGTCTTGGAAGTGGGAAGAGATTCACGGTGAGAGACTTAATTTTTTCCTATTCTTACTATTGACAGTTTTCATAATTAGGTGTCTGGGAATATTTATGTTCTACTCCTTCTTCATTGTTACCGTCAGATTCATTCTGTTTCAATCAGAATTTCAGTTGCAGTTAATTTCTGTCTTTGCGAATCGGTTCGACATTCCTAGTTCCCACGCAACAATAAGAAAATTTTATTGGAGCCCGAACGGGGACTATTTTTGTTCTGTTGGTGTCAGTGCGCGCTGCGTCCATTGGCCAGCTTAGAAATCACTATCAAATGCATTTTCAGTAGACAGTTCTCCTGCTTGATCAAAAGTACTTTCCATCAATTGGACTGAAATATTGGAAGAGAAAATATTTCATACTGTTTCTTTTCAGCCTGGTTCAATTTATTTCATTAAAGTTTATTTTTTTTTAAATAAAACCAAATAAACAATTGGTTGTTTTTGGTTAATTTGGGTTTTTATGTTTAATTTTTTGATGGTTTTAATGTAGTTTTTTTAATAGTTTTAATAGATTTTAAAAGGGAAAATCCAACTAACTGAAGCTGTCTATAGCACATGTTACTACTACACATATTTTATAAATTCCTTAGATTTTAATTTCTTTGGATTCTTAAATCTCTTTGCTAATTTTTCTTGATAAATTTCTGTAGATAGACGATTGGAAGAACGAAATATATTATTATTTGCTTCTTTTACCTTTTTCTACTTAAACTCATAAAGTAAAAAATAAAGAGGGTTAATGATATCATAAATATTAATCTTATGGAAACTACTATTAGGAGAAAAAAGGGTTATACTTTTATTATTTTAACAAAAAAAAAAAAAAAAAAAAACGTATAAGAAAAGTTTATTCAATTAACCTTATAAGATTGATATACAAATGATTTCTTATTTACCTTTATATTTGGATATTCTTCAATATTTTATAATATTATATAACTAATACTTATATATATATATATATATATATATAT
>JABUQX010100360.1:7500-13492 GCA_015478945.1 Trachelipus rathkii
ACATTGTGAAAATCAATTAACACGATTTTTTTTTTGTTATATGTTTAAACCTATTTTTAACAAAGTTATCTATGTGAAAACGAAACAAAAATGGACAAAAAAAATTACTCTTATTAGTAATACTTACATTTATAAGTTCCGGCTTAATTTGTTTTCTTCGCCCTCTCTCGTCTGTAAGAGGAACACTTAACATGGTGCCTCTACATTAATCTTCTTGATGTCCCATAGGAATGGGAAATTTGTCTCCAGGGAGAGCATCTTTAAGCACTCTTTCTGGTTAATAATTCGGGTCCTTAATTGAGACCACAGCATAGGGTGGCTTTTATAATACGTCGGCCAAGTATCATCAGCCAGTTTCTTCCGCCGAATTAGACATGTTGCTGGCCGAGATAACGCCGTTAAATTAATATATTAAACACAGATACCGTTTTAAAGTCGCGGCTCTCACGACCGAACACTGTCCAAACGGTACCTGAGTGCGCGTGTGGTGGTGGGCGACTCACTTGTACACTGTGCGAATGCGACATGCACACGTAACGTAACGAGTGAGATCAATATTAGCCAATTGGAGAGAAAGACTCGGATTAGCGCACACGGAAGCGCGCACTTTATGAAGATATAATATTGTTTTTGCTAGGCAGTTTGATCCAGAATTGTACATGAGCATGAATTATATAATATATTACTATATATAATATATATATATATATATATTATATATATATTATATTATACTATATATATAATATATATAATATAGTATAATTATAATAATATATATATATATAATATATATAGTATATAGTATATATATATATATATATATATAATATATATATATATATTATATATATATATATAATTATATATATTATATACTATTAGTATATATATATATATATATATATATAATATATATATATATATATAAGGGCCCAAACTAAGAATTTACCCACTGATATCTCGAAAACTAAGATAGGTACCAGAAAACTGATAACATATTGAATCAGCGTATGAAATTGGTATGGAAAATGCAAAAAAAAATTTTAGCTTTTTTTTTTTTATTATTTGTTTTTTATTCTCCAAAACTAACGATACGTAGAATAAGGAAAACAATAAGCATATAATGAAATCCCGCGTATAAAATTCTTTTAGGGGGCTCGAGC
Source organism: Trachelipus rathkii (assembly GCA_015478945.1). Lineage (NCBI taxonomy): Eukaryota > Metazoa > Arthropoda > Malacostraca > Isopoda > Trachelipodidae > Trachelipus > Trachelipus rathkii. Next base: position 8,667 of record JABUQX010100360.1, read on the forward strand.
GAACGGTGGGACAGAGGGGGGGACGTTTTCCAATACCCGTAGGGGAAGGGGCGGAGGAACCGGCCGCACAACCCAAATACTAAAGAGCGGGGGTTCCGGAGACCGTCCCCGGAGGGGGGGAAATATTCCTACCCCGTCGTCCCCAGGAGGCCGAGAGACCCCGACTCTTGCATCTTTGCGGTTTACCACTGGGTATTTCTTTAGCTAAAAAAAAATATCTTTTTTTTAAATAATATTTTCAATCAGACGCTGATTCTAAATATGTTAATAGTTTTCTTGTACCTATCGTAGTTTTTGGAGATATAAAAAAAAAAATTAAAAAAAAAGTAAATTTTTTTTTTTTTTGCATTTTCCATACAAATTTCATACTGCTGATTCATATATGTTTATCAGTTTTTTGCTTGTAACGTTAGTCTTAGTTTCTTCGAGATATCAATGCAGGCGTAACCTTCTTTAGTTTTCAAGCCTATGGCCAAACATAAACGAAGTTACCCGCATCATATTTCAAAACTAGATAGGTACAAGAAAACTGATGACATATATGGAATCAGCGTATGCAAATTTGTACGGAAATGAAAAAAAACTTTTATTTTTTTTTTTTATTTTTTTTTTATATCTCCAAAACTACGATAGGTAGAAGAAAACTAATTATCATAATATGGGAATTGCGTGGTGAAAATATGTTTAATGATAAAAAAGGAAAAAAAAAATTTTTTTATACAATATACTAAAGTAAACAAAAAATGATTTTTTTAGGGGGGCTCGAAGGGCCGGACGGTGGGACAGAGGGCGGGAACGAAGTCCCCCCGTCGTCCCCGGGAGGCGAGAGACGCCGACTCTTTGCATCTTTGCGGTTTAACCCTGGGGTAATTCTCTTTCGTTCAAAAAAAAAAAAAATAAAAAATTTTTTTTCAATTTTTTTTATAACAATTTCATACGCTGATCTAAATAATGTTTATTAGTTTTTATTGTACCTATCTTAGTTTGGAGATATAAAAAAAAATTAAAAAAATAAATTTTTTTTTTTGCATTTCCATAGCAAATCTTCATGACGCTGATTCCTATGTGTTATCATTTTCTTGTACGCTATCTTAGTTTTCGGAAATAAGTGAGCGGGTAACTTCTTTAGTTCACCTATATATATATAATATATATATATATCATATATATATATATATATATATATATATATTATATATTACTATATATATATATATACTATATATATATATATATATATATTAATAATATATATATATATATATATATAATATATATATATATATTATATATATATATATATATACTAAGTATATATAATATTATATATCTATATATATATATATATATATATATTATATATATATTATCGCTAACGTGTGTTCGTGAAGGCATACAAATTCCATGATACTTTTTTTTTATAGTAATAACCATTTTGGCTAACGGGATGACCTGGTGGAAATATTCACGTTAGAAATAAACCAACAGTTTCTAGACCTCAATTGTAGAATGGGCAATTCGATACTAGCAGTTAAAACGATTCAATTGCAGTAAATTGGATTTTCTGATTCTGTTTTGTGAAAGAATTTATATATTATATTTACGTAATTTATTTTTCGAAATCGGATGGGATAGTCTGTTTTTTATTCCCAAGCGCTTTGCCTTAATATTCAAGTATACGACATCCTTTGATAGAATAGAATCAATTATCATGTTCGTATTCTATTCGCACACACACACAAGCACACAGACATATATATGTTCGCAGCAAAAAAGAAAGGAAAATTTTTCCTATCATGTCGAACAGGAAACGAACGTTCGCAATATGCGCACAGATGCGCATGTGTAATTCGCAAATAAGCCCGAACTATACAAAAGAAATGCAATCCATTATTATTATTGCTATTATTATTATTATTATTATTATTATTATTATTATTATTATTATTATTATTATTATTATTATTATTATTATTATTATTTGACACCACGTGGGCAAAATGCGTGATTAAAAGTGGGAGGAGCAACTTTTTACATTTTGACGAATCCTTTTTTATGCTTAAGAACCATAGGAGGAATGATAAGAACCTAACACCGCAGAGATATCCTTTTTAGGTTAGGTTAGGTCGTGGTTAGGTCTCGTCTGAAGATGGTTTTACTCAACCCTAGTATGACACTGCCTTTCAGTCCTTTTATACATTCTATTCCCAACTGAAGTTTATCATCATTCTTCGACCACAATAACTCTTCAGAAAGTTTTAAATTAAACCATCTGTATATATTATATTTTATTACTTCACAACTAATGTTATTCTAAATAATGTTTACATGAGTGTGTATGTGCTAAAATGTGAAAGTTCTATAAAGGATAATTCTAAAACGTATTCCTATGGTATTCCTCCCTTTTCGCATTATACAATAAACGCTTAGTTATTTTTTTTTTTTTATGTTTCTCCTAGCGACGTAGTTGTAGCAGGCGACATTGCATACGTAGTCAGTCACATGACACACGCACGAGTTTGCGACCTTGGCGGAAGTTCTCGACCATTGAACCTAGCCTTGCCATACAAATAAAGCCTATCCGCCAGCTACCAAAAGCCAGTAGGCTGAGGATAATCAGCCAGTTCGAATGAAGATGATCATCCTCTCCCTCCCTCTCTCACGTCTTTTTCAAATATTTGGGAGAAGTTGGGGAATAAATGGAGAAAGGAGGGTTATGAAAGGAGGGTGGAGTAGAGAGATGAAATTTATAGATACGACTGTGGCGTGGAAGCTTCGGAAAGATAAGATGATATATAACATTCGATCTTACGGAAGATTTATGTATGTAAAGAAAGAAAATTTATTAACTGGGGGGACGAGGGGCGAAATCAGGGGTGGGGTAGAAATAAAAGAGAATAGGGTGTGGTTTAATTTACCTAAAAATGTTAGGTTAGGTAACATTGGTAACAAACCAAGACAAATATACAAATGTAGTTAAAATTAGAATAAAAGTCGTTATCATATTTGATACATCATATATTAATACAAATGTAATACTTAGCCTTTGACTAAAACCTAATCTTGACCAAAATAGCTGGATAAATAATATACTTACGTTGAAGTGGTTAACTAAAATGAATAAAAATGCAGAAGTGAAATTTAATAATAAACAGTTTAAAAAAAAACAAAACAATCACCGTTATTAAAACCAAATCTTAATGAACAGCTTATAACCAAAAATAAAAAAATGCGATAAAACTAACCAATAAATTATTAAGGTTGTCATCATTAAATAGTTAGGGGGAATTGCTTTAAGGTTTTTAAGTGTTTTTTCAGATGATTTTGAAAAATTCTGTCTGTCATTTAAGACCTGTGCCTATAGAATTGTAGTATGAATATTTTGTTGAATTTGGAGTTCTTGGTTTGCTGTGTGTTAAGAAAGAAAATGGTTTTTAACTTTATATACCTATTAAAAAGGTTATAAATATTTTTTGTCATTTGTGTGTAATGTGTTATCTTGAAAATGTTGGATGCAGTACTGTAAATGCATAGGTTAATATTATAAAAATGCCATTATTACATAATTGCTTTCATACTTTATATTTATATATGTAAAACTGAACATTTAAGAATCTTTACCTATACTATTGACATTCACTACAATATATATACTTAATCTCAAAAAAGGATTATCTTTTGAAAATATACGGGATCGGACCCGTGTCTACTGATTCAGAAGAATGAAGCTTTTCAAAATATAAGTGGCAATGATTTCTGGAATTTTAACTAGGTAAGGATGCAGGTTAGGAATGGGGGAGTAGAGATTTAGGTGTAAATGAACAGTGGTTAGGAAATTAATGTGATTTAGAAAATATTTTAGATTTTTTTTGGATTTGTTGGAGAGAATTTCTGGATAAATATCTTTTTGCAGCAGATGGAGTTCGCTTGAGTCATAAAGGTGTTGGGGCTTTTGCAGGTACGCAGTTTTGGAGAATTGTTATCAAAAAATAAGGGTAGAAGTTGGTGGGTGATGGGCTAATTCTTTTCGATCCAATAATTGTAATGGGTAACTGGTAATAGTGTGAGAGTAAATTAAAGACTAGTTGTTGTTAACATGGTTCAAGTTAAAATGAATGAATAGAGCATAAAAAATGGCAGGCATTTGAATAGTCATGCTTTTAGACAAATGCCTCATAGCCTTAAGAAAATAAAAGATGAAGCTGCTTAGGTTATACTATAAATGAGAATCTAGACATTATTGTGCATAACTGAAGCATGGGTTAATGAAAGAATTACATGAGACTCCTTTCAAGGAATTAATGAAATAAGATGGAATATTCACTTTATTTATAGCCGCGTAGAGGAAAGAGGGTGGCGCTTTAGTTTAAAAGCAATATTCAATCTGTATTAATGCCTTGACTTTAAAACTAATCATGATGATGAATCTGAATCAGTGTGGGGTAGATATCCTTATGTTTAATAATTCATATGAATAGGGGCATTTTTAACCATGACGCTCATGGCCAGAGTGCAAGATGATTAGAACGCGGCCAATGATGAAGAGAAATTGAAGACAGCATGCGCACAGTAAAGAGACAAGGTATTATGTCATAATGGGTGATTTTTAATTTTACAGGCATTTCAGTGGTAATTCCTTGTTCTTTAATATGAGCCGCATAGTAGGTTCGCGGCTGTTATTTAAAATTGTAGTACTAGATAGACTTTTTGAGCAGATGGGTGCAGTGGTGAGCCCCGATCAAGACATGAAGTGCACTATTAGACTTAATATTAACTAACAATGTTAAAGTATGGTGGATTGAGGTTAGAGTTTAGGAAAATTTAGG
>JABUQX010100361.1:5000-7500 GCA_015478945.1 Trachelipus rathkii
TAATTTTTTATAAAGAAGTAACAATGACCAATAATCAATGTAAGATGTAATAAATATTCCTTAAGAATGCCATTAACTTATTATTTAATTAGAACTAAAGCTTGACAAAAATCCTTATGCAAATCTACAATAGGGTTTATTGAATAAAATAAATATTTATTGTTTAAAAATTATTAAACACTTTAGGGGATATTTAAGATATTTTTATCATTCTTTAATTGAAAGGTTTGTTTCTCGTTATAGTCTTTGTTTATTTATATTATAAGAATTATTAATATATCACTATATCTAATCAAAGAGATAGAAATGTTTTTCTTATATTTATAAGGTCACCTTCATGGTGATGTAGTTGTGAAGAAGAATCAATCCAAAACTTATAACAATCTCCTTCCAACAGGAATCCTCTGACACTATGATAATATAATATTTGTCAGAGTAAGACCTACATGCAGGCAATGAGAGAGAGAGAGAGAGAGAGAGAGAGAGAGAGAGAGAGAGAGAGAGAGAGAGAGAGAGAGAGAGAGAGAGAAAATTAATATGTGAGAGAAGAAATATATTAAAATGAAAAAAAGAGGTCCGAGAATATAGAAGGTGAATATATATATAAAGTGAAAAATCTATGTTACTAAATCGGTTCACTTCTGAAGGCAATTCAAGTATAGATAGATAGATAGATAGATAGATAGATAGATAGATAGATAGATAGATAGATAGATAGATAGATATCTTATCGTTGTGGGAATTTACATTTACGTATAGTAAATGTGAGCATTGTACTATATACGCAATCTGTGATGAGAGTTATTTGCACTCGATGTAGGGGTATATGACCCACCCCCCATTATCCCTACAAAAAATTTATATATATATTTTTACAACATAAAATAAATATTAAGTTATAGTCATTACAAAAACCTTGTATGTAAAAAAAAATTGAACAAATTTAAATTTTATTGATAGTCAGAAGGAAAATTCCATCAATTATTAAATTTTCCTCAATATCAGATTAAAAAAAAAATTCATCGTAAATTTTTCACCAAGTAAAAAACTCTAAATATAAAATTTCCCTTCCATAATGATTATACTTTTAAGATTATTAAAATGTAACAAAATATAAATCTTCCGTCCATAAATTTATTTTACGAGAAAACTTTCAACAAAATTACTATAATGCGAGGATAGAATCGATACAGTTATTTATTTCAAGAGACTATGAAACCTTATTTAGATGACGCAACTGATTGCTTTGTTTGGAGCTTCTACAGAAACCCAAACTATGAAACCCCGGACAATTACCATCAGTCTAGGTCAGCGTTTCCCAACCGGGGTCCACATTTACCCTCAGGGTTCCACAGAAGCTTTGAGGAGATCCACAAGGAAAAATGTTATTTCGTGGCTCATAATAACTATTAGCTTTTACTAACCTACAAATAAATATTAAATTTAGGAATATTACATATGAGTATATGGGGGTCCACATATGTAAAGTTATTATTCAGGTGGTCAACAAGCAAAATAAGGTTGGGAACCCCTAGTCTAGGTCTAATATTTTAGGCTCATGTCCATTATCTGTGACTAATGTAGCAGAAGTCAATTTTTTTTCATAAATTACGTTATCGAACAAAATGTACAACAGCGAGCATAGCGAAAAAAGTTTGAACTTTCTTTCTCTACATTTATATAACTTTATTACAGCATGTTTAGTTGTGAATTTGTTTATTGAAACAATGGAAAGTGAAATAAATTATACAGTTACCTTATTACAGTTAAGTTACGTTAGGTTACATAGATTTAAACTTGTTTTTCCAATATTTTTAAAGATGTGAAGTCTTTTTATTACAATACAGTTTTATTTTGACTTTTATCACAATACAGTTTTATTTTGACTTTTATCAAATAAAAATGTGTTCTGATCCATGCAATCGATATGGATAAAACTCGCTCACAGATAATAGAAGGGATCCATATTTTAATGACTATTTCACATCTAATACACGAGATGGAATTCTTTTCGCTTTGTTTCCCTATCTGTCTTACAATAAATTAATATTTTGAATAAAAATTACTGCAGTAGGGCGAGTTTCAAATCAATAATTTTAAGTAAAATTTTTTAAGGCTTTAAGTACTCTTGGTGAAGTGGAATATTTAAATGGAGTGGAATTTCTGTCGTAAAATTCGTAACAATTTTTTTTAAATTCAAAGCTTAAATTTCCCAAAATGGAGGTAGGTTTAAATTAAATTATTCCTAGTGTTAAATTAATGTTTAAATAGATTTCTTTTTCGAAGATTTGGTAAGTAGGCAGAGAACCATATGTTATATAAAAATTGATCATTGTCTACGATATTGTATATATACAAGACCTTAAACAGGGGGTGGTCGGAGGGTTTAACCCCCCCCCCTGAGATTATTTAAGCGACCAAAATTTTTTAATGACTCGATATCTCAATTTTAAAATTTAATAATAAGAAAAATAATAAAAATTAATCAAAGCAAATTATT
>JABUQX010100361.1:12500-30000 GCA_015478945.1 Trachelipus rathkii
TTTATGAAACTTCACAAATTTAATTTAAAATAAATAAAATCTCTTATTTTTTTATTTTTCTTTATCATAAAATGTATTTCTTAGTTTTACCAACTTTACAAAGTTAAAATTTTTTATTGCTCCCTGGTTTAATAAAGGTTATATATATATATATATATATATATATTATATATATATATATATATATATATATATATATATATATATATATATATATATATATATATATATATATATATATATATATATATTAATTAAAGGTCTCTGATTAATGGATTAGGTGTTTAATAACATTTACAAATGAGAAGTAGATATCAACTAGTATTTACGACCAAACAAAAATTTATAAAAATAATGAAACGGTTATATCGACAATAATAACAATAAAGTCCGAAGAAACGATCATTTAAATCATAAAGATAATAAAATAATAAAGTCTACAGCACTACAATAATAATAATAATAATAATAATAATAATAATAATAATAATAATAATAATAATAAAATAATAATAATAATAATAATAATAATAATAATAATAATAATAATAATAATAATAATAATAATAATAATAATAATAATAATAATAATAATAATAATAATAATAATAATAATAATAATAATAATAATAATAATAATAATAATAATAATAATATTATACTTAGTATTTTCTTTTAGGTCTAGTTAGACAATCTCAGATTTTCCTCATGGAACAAATAATTTAAAATCGAACAATCAGTGGTTTTAAAAGACTTAAAATAACTTGTTATGTATGTGACTAAAGCTTACCTCCTTACAGCTTCAAGTATATACTAAGAATGAAGAAAAATCCTTAGATATATCTTTCGAGTAAGGCCGTCCTCTGAGCTCTAATCAAAGATGGGTGATATGTGTTGTTTGAGGAAAAAGATAGATATGCTTTTAGCGAATAGGGAAATAGTGTATATCTTGATGTCCTGAAGTTGTGACTTACATGGATGAATAATTGTCAACATTATCCTGATAAGCAAGATTATCTCATGGGATTTTTCGGTCTGAAGATTGTCTTGTCTCATATCTGCTTTAAGTTAAGTTGGTATTTATGAATTGAGAGGTATCGCGAAACTAAGATTGTTTGCTAAACAAATTTAAAAAAATTAAAGAGGGTGATTAATCATATGTATTTAACTGAGAGAGAGAGAGAGAGAGAGAGAGAGAGAGAGAGAGAGAGAGAGAGAGAGAGAGAGAGAGAGAGAGAGAGAGAGAGAGAGAGAGAGAGAGAGAGAGAGAGAGAGAGAGAGAGAGAGAGAGAGGACGAAGTAGCTTTTTAAACAACGAATCTTTTTCCCAAGGTTATGTAAAGCTTTATATATATATATATTATTATATATTATTATTATATATATATATATATTATTATTATTATTATTAGAAGTTTTCAATGTTTTATTATTATTATTATTATTATTATTATTATATATATGTATAGTCTATAGAACATACCATTTCAATACATATATATATATGTATACATATATATTATATTATTATATATATTATTATATTATTATTAGCAATATAAATAAATATTATAATTATATACAAATATTATATATTATTATATATATATTATTATTATTATATATTATTATATATATATATATATATATAGAATAGGAGAAGGGAAAGCTGGGAGGAATATAGAGGGGTTAGAGTGGAAGCAAAGAGGGCGGTGGAGAGGGCGAAGAGAAATGCAAATAATGAATGGTGTAGAAAAGTGACAGAAAATTTTGAAACAGGAAGCAAAATATTCTGGAAAGAAGTAAATATAAGAAGAAAGAAGAGGGAGGGGTTATGGGGAGAGGGTTAAGGGAGGGGATGGGGAATGGATAGGAGGGGAAGATGGAGTGAGGAAAAGATGGGGGGAATATTTTAGAGGATTATTGAATGAATTGGGTGGGAGAGATGAGGAGGTTCAAGAGGTGAGGTTGGGGGGTGAAGAGGGACGGGAAGGAGATATGGAAATACAAATGGAAGAAATTATTAGGGCGATAACTAAAGGAAAAAAAGGAAAGTCCACAGGTCTAGATGGTGTGAGTATGGAAATGTTACAGATGGGAGGCAGAGGGGTGGAGGAATGGCTGTACAGGTTATATAATTTATGTTGGAGGAAGGAAGAGGTTCCACAGGATTGGGAGGATGGTTGTTTGGTTCCCCTGTATAAAGGGAAAGGGGATAGGATGGAGTGTGGTAATTATAGAGGTATTTGTCTTTTGAGTGTAGTAGGGAAGGTGTATGGGAGAATACTAATTGAGAGGGTGAGAGATTTAACGGAAGAGAGAATGGGGGAAGAACAAGGAGGATTTAGGATGGGAAGGGAAGGGGGTGTGTGGATCAAGTGTTCACAATGAAGATGCTTGTGGAGAAAGGTATAGAAAGGAAAGGGAAGGTGTATGGGTGTTTTTTAGATCTGGAGAAAGCATATGATAGAGTGAAGAGGGGTGAATTATGGAGGGTGCTGGAGGAACATGGAGTAGGGGGTAAATTAGGTAAAGGTATTAGGGCCTTTTATAGAAATAGCAGAATGTGTGTGAGAGTATTAGGAGGGGAGAGTGAGAGGTCTGGGTGGAGAGAGGGTTGAGACAAGGATGTGTGATGTCACCGTGGCTTTTCAATTTATTTATGGAGAGTGTCTGCAGAGGAATGATGAGGGAGGGGAGAGGGGTGGAATTGATGGATAGGGGTGATAGATGGGAAGTGAACATGATACTATTTGCGGATGATACTACCTTGGTGGCGAAGGATTCAGAAGGGTTGTAGTATTTGGTGAAGGAGTTTGAGAGAGTGTGTGGACTAAAGGGTCTTAAGATAAATCCAGGTAAGAGTAAAGTGTTAGTGTTTGAGGAGGAGGAAACAGATGAGGGGATGGGGTTAGAGATTAGTGTAGGAGGTGTAGTACTGGAAGAAGTAAAGGTTTTCAGATATTTAGGGATGGATTTGGGTAAGGAAGGAGGGATGAAGGAAGAGATAGATCATAGAGTAGGAGAAGGAATGAGAGCATTGAGTGGTTTGAGGGAATTATGGAAAGGGGGATTTATCACATAAACTCAAGATAAGTATGTTTGAAAAATTTGTGTTCCAGCGGTACTATATGGGTGTGAAACATGGGGGTTGAATGCCAGGTCCAAGAAGAAATTGGAAGTGTTTGAGATGAAAGGGTTGAGAGCGGTTTGTGGGGTTAGTAAAAGAGAGAGGATTAGGAATAGGGTAATAAAAGAGAGATGTGATTGGAAGAATGGTTTGGTGAGAAGAGCGGAGTAGGGAATGTTAAGATGGTTTGGACATCTGGAGAGAATGGGGGAGCAGAGGGTGGTTAGGAGAGTTTGGGAGGCGGAGGGGATAGGAAGGAGAGGAAGGGGGAGACCAAGAAGAAGATGGATGGATGGAATAAAGGAAATGTTGGAGGAGAGAGGAATGAGGGTGGAAGAAGGTAGGGTGTTAGCGAGAGATAGAATGGAATGGAGGAGGTGGGTGAGGGCGAGATGAAGGAAATAGGGAAGCTGCACGTACCACTACCCCGCTTATGCGGGAATAAGTGTTAGTAAAATAATAAAAATAAAAATATATATATATATATATATATATATATATATATATATATATATATATATATATATATATATTTGTGTAACTGGTTCACATATTCTATGTTATTATTATTGATTATTATTATTAATATATACATATTATTATTATTTTTATTTTAAGACTTTATAATACAATTTCTTCATATTTTTTAACTATATTTTATATCTATCCTATACTTCCATATTTCATATTTCCATATTTCCACATAATATACATATACATATATATATATATACATAGGTAGACATCTTACATGTTATGAAGATATAGCTAAGAGTGAAAGAAAAGAATATGCATATATATTATTATTACATATATACATATTATACATATATTACATATATCACATATATATATATATATATATATATATATATATATATATATATATATATATATATATATATAAGTAGTTGTGGACAGTCTCTCACCTCGACCAGCTTTTTCTCAAAAAGTATAAGAGATATAGGTCTGAAACTTGGAATATAATCTATATATGGGATAAGCTCGAATCCGTGTAAATTTCAAGTCTGTAGGATGTATATAGAGGGGGGTCACCCCCGAGAGCGTAGCCGCTACGCCCGCGTTTATACCCTTTTGGCTTTCCAAACCCGAGATTGAGTTAGGCCTAACGGCTAATCATCGAACCAGGTGTTCAATGCGCGTGAGAGAGAGCGCGCGCGCGCGCATACACATACACCCAATGTTATTATTATTATTATTACGTCGAAGATTCGATTTCCGAAGGAAATCGAATCTGAGTCGAAAAACGATCCCTGTAAGGGATCGTTTTTTTACGCACTCCGACTTCGGATTCCGCCGCGGTTGCTTCTTCGCATCCGGTTTTGACTCCGACTCCGATTGCCAGCCTGCCTCCGACTCCGAACTTATCGTATCGTGCTAAAATTTGGAGGGTGGTTAGATGATGAGGTAACCTCAGTGTATACGAAGTTACGTCCCGCGTGGGTCCCCCGAAGGGGACCCTCCCCCATTAAAAAAAAATTAATTGATCGTATAAAGCTGAAATTTGGTGAGAGGATTCAGAGTTGAGTTTCTAGAAAGAGTTAGTATTGGAATTCAAGGAGTTGGCTCCGGCACCGGTGCTGGAGCCGCTGCGGTGCTTAGTTAATAAACATTCGTATAACAACAATGTTGGTGTCTTTATATATGTTATTGGATCTGTAGATTTCGAAAATAATGGTTTCAGAACCATTAAGAAAAATAAATCAATAAATAAATAAATAAATAAATAAAATTTCTTATTTTTTTTTTGTTTATAACTTACAAATTTACGTTTTTACATACCCTAAAGCAGTAAATCACTAAATCAAACCACTATCCAACCTCCCTCCTGACCATCTGTGATCTATTGATCTATTGATTAAGGTCAAATTTTTACTAAAATTGTAACGTTTTACATACCCTAAAGCAGTAAATCACTAAATCAAACCACTATCCAACATCCCTCCTGACCATCTGTGATCTATTGATCTATTGATTAAGGTCAAATTTTTACTAAAATTGTAACGTTTTACATACCCTAAAGCAGTAAATCACTAAATCAAACCACTATCCAACCTCCCTCCTGACCATCTGTGATCTATTGATCTATTGATTAAGGTCAAATTTTTACTAAAATTGTAACGTTTTACATACCCTAAAGCAGTAAATCAGTAAATCAAACCACCATCCAACTACCATCCAGCCCCCCTCCTATCCATTCTTGATCTATTGATCTATTGATCTATTGATTCAAGTCACATTTCGAGTATCATTTTGGATAAACATAACATAAAATCAAGTTCTTTATACAAAGATCAATCAATATATGTTGACGTAACATAGTTTCCACATTAATAAAGCTTACTTAGCATCATCTGAACTATGAATATAACCCACAACGACAAACCTAACACATCTTAAACATGAATAAACTGTAAACGTTAACAAAGTTCAACACTTAACAGCGGTGAAGTAACTAACATAGCATACAAAGACGCAACCTATTCACACTTTTTCTAACATATCACTGATATTTGCACATTAACATAGTAACATTTAACAAAAATTTACCACAACCGTGTGTAATTATCATACAGATCAATGAGTATACTCTAACGTAACAAAGTTTTCACATTAATAAAGATTACTTAACATCATCTGAACTATGAATATAACCCACAACGACAAACTTAACACATCTTAAACATGAATAAGCAGTCAACATTAACAAAGTTCCACACTTAGCAGCAGTGAAGTAACTAACAAAGCATACAAAGACGCAACCTATTCACACTTTTTCTAACATATCACTGATATTTTTACATTAACATAGTAACATTTAACAAAAATTTACCACAACCGTGTGTAATTATCATACAGACCAATGAGTATACTCTAACGTAACAAAGTTTTCACATTAATAAAGCTAACATAGCATCAACTGAACTAAGAAAATAATGTACAACAACAAACCTAACACATCTTAAGCAGGAATAAACAGTCAACATTAACAAAGTTCCACACTTAACACCAGTAAAGCAACTAACATGGTATGCAAAACGTAACCTATTCTTACTTTTTTCAAGCATATCTCTAACATAACAATGTTAATTTATATTAACATGGTAATATTTAACTAAAAATTTATCACAACATTGGTTAATTATCCTACAAAGCAGCGAAAGTATGCTAACATAATAAAGTTTCCACATCAATAAAACTAACATAGCGTAACATGAACTAAGGAAATAATGTACAACAACAAACCTAACACAACTTACACACAAATAAACTGTTAACATTAGCAAAGTTCCTAACACTCAACACCCAAAGTTGTTCCAATAAGTGAAGGCAAAACAAACTTAATCCCTACTTTTTTCAATTTATCTCTAACATATTAACGTTAATTTTACATCGACACAGTAACATTTAACTAAAATTTCTCACAACATTGGTTAATTATACTGATCAACGAATATATTAACGTAATAAAGTTTACATCAATAAAACTAACATAGCGTAACATGAACTAAGAAAATAATGTACAACAACAAACCTAACACAACTTACATACGAATAAACTGTTAACATTAACAAAGTTCCACTGAGTTCTTTATATACTAATCAGTGAATATATGCTAACATAACAATGTTTTCACATTAATAAAGCTAACATAGCATCATATGAACTAGGAAAATAATGTACAATGACAAAGCTAACACATCTTACGCCCTAATAAACTGTTAACATTAACAAAGTTCCACACTTAGCACCAGTAAAGTAACTAACTTTACATACAAAACGTAACCTGTTCATACTTTTTCCAAGCATATCTCTAACATATTAACGTTAATCTTACATTGACACAGTAACATTTATCAAAAAATGTATCATAACCTTGACCGATTATCATACAGACCAACGAATATATGCAAACGTAACAAAGTTTTTTTACATTATCATAGTAATATTTAACAAAAATTTATCATAACCTTATCCCAAATAACATTATCTTTTTAGACTCCTTCCCCCTTTCAGAAAATAACAACTCTAAACATGAAAATGATTTTAAGCTATAACCATTTGCATAAAGTGATGCAATACTTATTATATTTAACCCTCTGACAGGAATATGAATAGCAGTCGCCATTTGGTTTACAATTAAATATAAATGACACATCGTTGTGAATAGTCTAAACGCCAATAAAATGAGTTCTTGCATACTAACTAACGAATATGCTAATATAACAGCAGCTTACATTAATAAAAGCAACATGCAATCGCGCGGACTGCTAGCAGCAGACGTGCCAACGACGAATTTATCACAATCTTCTAAACATGAATAAATCATATATTAACAAAGGTCCACACTAACATCTGTAAAGCAACTAACACCGCATACAAACGCAAATCCTGCCTGGCGTGCTTCTTCTTTCCAAACATACCCCAGCGTATTAACGTTGACTTTACACACGCATGTAATATTAACAAGAATTTATCATATAACCTCAAGCTAACATCATACAGACCAACGAATAACTGTAAATATAGCAAAGTTTTATTCAAACATAACATAAAATAAGTTCTTTATATACGTTTCAAATTCATCGAGTATGTTAATTTTAACAAGTATATTAATAAACCTAACAGCAAATATAACCTGAATCAGAATAGGTGCGTGGTGTTAACGACAAACCCAACACAATATGCGTACGAATGCAAAAACAGAGCTATTGAGGCACTGGGCCTCTGCCTTCTTAACAACAGTAAAGTACATAACACTTTCGTCCAAAACGTAACCTATTCATACTTTTCATGCATATCTCTAACATATCAATGTTAATTTTACATCAACATCGTAATATTTAACAAAAAGCTGAAGATAAACCTGTCTAATCATCACACTGACAAAGAATATAATGCTTAACCAACAAATGTTTTACATCAACTTCGTAACATTTAACAAACACCATCATAACCCTGTCTAAATATCATAATCCCCAGCGAATAATCGCAAACATAACAAAAGTTTTAACCAAACATAACAAAAATAAAAAATTTATCCTAACATAACATAAAAAGTTCTTTGAGTAAAATATCACAGTAAAGCTTAATAATTACTGATTTTAAAAGCAGTAAATCAGTAAAATCAAAATTAAACCACCCGTCCCTGCAGTCCCCTACCCGTCCCACCCGCCTAGTGATCTATTGAGCTATCTGAAGTCATATTTGGCATTGATGGACAAATATATTGATAGGGTTATGGCCTTTATATAATTCCTTTACGAATATAGGTAAGGCTAACTAACAAAGTTTTAGCATCACAAAGCAACAAAATCATATAACGACTAGAATAGTAATGTACAATGCAAACCCTAATATACCTCGTGAAGGAATAATCAGCCAACATCCTGAAAAATTCCTACTGATCAAGGTAAAGTAGCTAACAGGTCATACAATACTCGATATGTTCCTACTTTTCGAGCATATTAGCAACAGGTAAAGCCGTATTATCTAACAAAATCCCTCAACAAAGTGACCAATCTATCAAAGATGCCACCATCTTGAACTATGAATTGACACTATCTTCATCAAAGTGTCACTCGTTTTCGAGTATAACATCATTTGACCTATGAATAAACGTAGACATTAGCAAAAGTCTAGGGCAAACCTAACATTACTCAACAAAAACTTAACATAGGCTCACGTTTCTAACACATCATCGTCAGTTAACACAGTAATATCTTACAAAAACTCATCATTTCTCTAACAAATCAGTGTTATTTCCACATTGTCATAGTAATATTTAACATAACGTACTTAACTTACGAATAAACAGTTTTCATTAACCAAGAGTATCTAAAGCAACACATTACCTTCCGAGAGAAAACCCAGGGGGATGCGCCCCTTGAAAGGGTGTGAATCCTGCGAGGGGGGATCACCCCGAAGGGCTAATGCCGAGCCCCCAGCCCGGGCTGAGGCCTTACCCCTCCTTCGGAGGATGTTAGCTGATTATTCATACGCGAGGTATGTTAGGTTTGCATTTGTACATTATATTCCTAGTCGCGGTTATGATTTGTTAGCTTTATTGATGCTAAAACTTTGTTGGTTAAGCATATATTCGTAGGTTAGTATATAAAGAACATATTTTTATGTTATGTTTGTCCAAAATGATACTTGAAATATGACTTGAATCAATAGCTCAATAGATCATAGGCGGGTGGGACGGGTAGGGGACTGCAGGGATGGGTGGTTTGATTTACTGATTTACTGATTTACTGCTTTAAAATCAGTAAATTATTACGTTTTACTGTGATATTTTACTCAAAGAACTTATTTTTATGTTATGTTAGGATAAAATTTTGTTATTTTTTGTTATGTTTGGTTAAAACTTTGTTATGTTTGCGATTATTCGCTGGGGATTATGATATTTAGACGAGGTTATGATGAATTTTTTGTTAAATGTTACGAAGTTGATGTAAAACATTTGTTACGTCAGCATTATATTCTTTGTCAGTGTGATGATTAGACAGGTTTATGCTAAACTTTTGTTAAATATTACGATGTTAATGTAAAATTAACATTGATATGTCAGAGATATGCATGAAAAAGTGTGAATAGGTTACGTTTTGGACGAAGTGTTATGTACTTTACTGTTGTTAAGGGCGGAAGTTTGTTAATGTTAGTGGTTTATTCGTACGTATGGTGTTGGGTTTGTCGTTGTACATTATATTCTTAGTTCAGGTTATGTTATGTTGGGTTTATTAATGTAAAAAACCTTATTATGTTAGCATATATTCGTTGGTTAGTATATAAAGAACTCATTTTGTGCTATGTTATTGAAACTTTGTTATGTTTGCTATAGTTATTCGTTGTCTAGTATGATAATTAAACAAGGTTATGATAAATTCTTGTTAAATATTACTGTGTCAATGTAAAATTAGCGTTAATACGCTAGAGATATGTTTGGAAAAGCATGAATAGGTTACGTTTTGTATGCAGTGTTAGTTACTTTACAGGTGTTAAGTGTGGAACTTTGTTCTTTGTTAATGCTAACAGTTTATTCATGTTTGTTGTGATAGATCTGAACCGTTGTACATTATTTTTTCTTTAGTCCATATAGACTATGTTAGCTTTATTAATGTGAAAACCTTGTTATGTTAGCATATATTCGTTGGTTAGTATATAAAGAACTCATTTTGTGCGAGGCGTTTCGTTATTCCCAACGATGTGTCATTTATATTTAATTGTAAACCGAATGGCGATTGCTATATTGCTCATATTCCTGTCAGAGGGTTAAATATAATAAGTATTGCATCACTTTATGCAAATGGTTATAGCTTAAAATCATTTTCATGTTTAGAGTTGTTATTTTCTGAAAGGGGGAAGGAGTTTAAAAAGAGATAATGTTATTTGGGATAAGGTTATGATAAATTTTTGTTAAATATTACTATGATAATGTAAAAAACTTTGTTACGTTTGCATATATTCGCTGGTCTGTATGATAATCGGTCAAGGTTATGATACATTTTTTGATAAATGTTACTGTGTCAATGTAAGATTAACGTTAATATGTTAGAGAGATATGCTTGGAAAAAAAGTATGAATAGGTTCTTTGTATGTAAAGTTAGTTACTTTACTGGTGCTAAGTGTGGAACGTTAATGTTAACAGTTTATTAGGGCGTAAGATGTGTTAGCTTTGTCGTTGCGTAATATTATTTTCTAGTTCATAGATGCTATAAGTTGGCTTTATTAATGAAAACATTGTTATGTTAGCATATTCACTGATTAGTATATAAAGAACTCAGTGGAACTTTTGTTAATGTTAACAGTTTATTCGCTCGTTGTATGTAAGTTGTGTTAGGTTTGGCTTTGTACTATTTTTTTAGTTCATGTTACGCTATGTTAGTTTTATTGATGTGGAAACTTTATTATTGTTAGAGTATATTCGTTGATCAGTGTATAATTAACCAATGTTGTGGAGAAATTTTAGTTAAATGTTACTGTGTCAGTGTAAGATTAACGTTAATATGTTAGAGATATGCTTGAAAAAAAGTAAGATTAGGTTACGTTTTGCATACCATGTTAGTTGCTTTACTGGTGTTAAGTGTGGAACTTTGCTAATGTTAACAGTTTATTTGTGTGTAAGTTGTGTTAGTTTTGTCGTTGTACATTATTTCCCCTTTTTAGTTCATGTTACATGCTATGTTAGTTTTATTGATGTGGAAACTTTGTTACGTTAGCATACTTTCGCTGCTTTGTATGATAATTAACCAATGTTGTGATAAATTTTAGTTAAATATTACCATGTTAGTGTAAATTAACATCGTTATGTTAGAGATATGCTTGACAAAGTAAGATTAGGTTACGTATTTGCATGCTATGTTAGTTACTTTACTGGTGTTAAGTGTGGAACTTTGTTAATGTTGACTGTTTATTCCTGCTTAAGATGTGTTAGGTTTGTTGTTGTACATTATTTTCTTAGTTCAGTTGATGCTATGTTAGCTTTATTAATGTGAAAACTTTGTTACGTTAGAGTATACTCATTGGTCTGTATGATAATTACACACGGTTGTGGTAAATTTTTTGTTAAATGTTACTATGTTAATGTTAATAAAATATCAGTGTGATATGTTGTGAGTGTGAATAGGTTGCGTCTTTGTATGCTATGTTAGTTACTTCACCGCTGTTAAGTGGGGAACTTTGTTAACGTTTACAGTTTATTCATGTTTAAGATGTGTTAAGTTTGTCGTTGTGGGTTATATTCATAGTTCAGATGATGTTAAGTAATCTTTATTAATGTGAAAACTTTGTTACGTTAGAGTATACTCATTGATCTGTATGATAATTACACATGGTTGTGGTAAATTTTTGTTAAATGTTACTATGTTAATGTAAAAATATCAGTGATATGTTAGAAAAAGTGTGAATAGGTTGCGTCTTTGTATGCTATGTTAGTTACTTCACCGCTGTTAAGTGTGGAACTTTGTTAACGTTTACAGTTTATTCATGTTTAAGATGTGTTAGGGTTATATTCATAGTTCAGATGATGCTAAGTAAGCTTTATTAATGTGAAAACTATGTTACGTCAACATATATTGATTAATGATCTTTTGTATAAAGAACTTGATTTTATGTTATGTTTATCCAAAATGATACGTGAAATGTGACTTGAATCAATAGATCAAGAATGGACAGGAGGGGGGCTGGATGGTGGTTGGATGGTTTGGTTACTGATTTATCGTTTTTAGGGTATGTGTCGCTACAATTTTAGGGTAAAAATCTGACCTTAATCAATAGATCAATAGATCACAGATGGTCAGGAGGGAGGTTGGATAGTGGTTTGATTTAGTGATTTACTGCTTTAGGGTATGTAAAACGTTACAATTTTAGTAAAAATTTGACCTTAATCAATAGATCAATAGATCACAGATGGTCAGGAGGGATGTTGGATAGTGGTTTGATTTAGTGATTTACTGCTTTAGGGTATGTAAAACATGAAAATTTTAGTAAAAATTTGACCTTAATCAATAGATCAATAGATCACAGATGGTCAGGAGGGAGGTTGGATAGTGGTTTGATTTAGTGATTTACTGCTTTAGGGTATGTAAAAACGTAAATTTGTAAGTTATAAACAAAAAAATAAGAAATTTTATTTATTTATTTATTTATTTATTGATTTATTTTTTTCTTAATGGTTCTGAAACCATTATTTTCGAAATCTACAGATCCAATAACATATATAAAGACACCTACATTGTTGTTATACGAATGTTTATTAACTAAGCACCGCAGTGGCTCCAGCACCGGTGCCGGAGCCAACTCATCAGATTCCAATACTAACTCTTTCTAGAAACTCAACTCTGAATCCTCTCACCAAATTTCAGCTTTATACGATCAATTAAATTTTTTTTTAATGGGGGAGGGTTCCCCTTCGGGGGACCAACGCGGGCGTAACTTCGTATACACTGAGGTTACCTCATCATCTAACCACCCTCCAAATTTTAGCACGATACGATAAGTTCGGAGTCGGAGGCAGGCTGGCAATCGGAGTCGGAGTCAAAACCGGATGCGAAGAAGCAACCGCGGCGGAATCCGAAGTCGGAGTGCGTAAAAACGATCCCATACAGGGGAAACGAATCTTCGACGTAATAATAATAATAATAACATTGTGTGTGTGTATGCGCACGCGCGCGCGCTCTCTCTCTCATGCGCATTGAACACCTGGTTCGATGATTAGCCGTTAGGCCTAACTCAATCTCGGGTTTGGAAAGCCAAAAGGGTATAAACGCGGGCGTAGCGGCTACGCTCTCGGGGGTGACCCCCCTCTATATACATCCTACAGACTTGAAATTTACACGGATTCGAGCTTATCCCATATATAGATTATATTCCAAGTTTCAGACCTATATCTCTTATACTTTTTGAGAAAAAGCTGGTCGAGGTGAGACTGTCACGCAAATATATATATATATATCAGAGGTGGGCGCGCAAATTTTAAACTTTAGAGCGCAAACGCAAAAGCGCAAAATGGAAAAACTTAGTCCGCAAGCGCAAAAGCGCACAATTTTTCCAAAAAATTAGTCCGCATGCGCAAAGCGCACATGTCCGCAAATCAAATTTTTTTTTACCATCCCAATTCCGCTCTCACTGCCCACAGAACCTCAAAGCAACATAGAATTAATATTAAAGAAACTTCCGTCTTGAAATATTGCAACAATACCACCAAAAGGAAATTAATTGAGTCAATATATATTTATAATACTGGAAATTTCAACAAAGTATTAGGTGATGTAAAACTAGACAAGATCCAAAATTCAATTCTTCTAGATTCATACTACTTGAAGGACATCAAGAAGGAAAATAACAACCAACTATAAAATTTATTGAAATTTATTCCTTGTCATAAAATTCGTCAGTTCCTAATTTTCACATTCTGAAAGAGGTCCAGTTGAATTTGTCATGGACGAAAGCTAAATTAAGTGAAATTAAAAAAATGTTTACTGTTCTTTTTTAGAATTTTTTTTTAAAGATTTACTATGTGTTATTAAATAATATTAAAATCATGTCCAATAGCCAAGGGTTTGATATCCTATATCTATAATTTTGCGTACCAAGCAACATAAATACTATATATATATATATATGAATGTGTGTTATTTTTCGTCTTTTTTCTTCTGATAACATTATGTAAATATAAAAAATATATATATATATATATATATATATATATATATATATATATATATATATATATATATATATATATATATATATATATAATGCAAAGAGATATTTAAAGTTTGTTTCAAATTATAAAAATAACACCATAAATGGGTCACTTTCAGACTCAGTCCCATCACCTTCAGTGTCTTAATGTGGAGGAGTAAGATTCGATGCAATATTACACTTTATTTCCTCCAGTATCCTGGTCTTGGCAGGTTGGTACTTTCCCTCATTTAACCTACGTACCACTCCGAGTTTGAAGTGAGGATGCAGGGCTGTTGCCATAAGCAAATCAAAATCAACAAAGATACTGCTGAACCTCGGTTCAAAGCCCTTTTCTTTCCCTTTGTTTGCCTTTGGTTGCTTTAGCAATTAGTTGACTAAGTTTTTGGCATAGTTAAATTTTTCCACCTCTCATTGCATTTCCCCGATCTTGTCCTTGAGGAGGAAGAGATTAGGCAATAGGACTCCCGCGTACGCATTCTTCTCTTCCTGCAACATATGAAGCCTAACAGCAATAGGCGTCATTATTTCGATGTACTCCGCAATTACCTCCTTATCACTTTTATTAAATACTGGAAGGCAAGGCTTTTGCTCCATACAAATGTTGTTGATTTGTGTCATGCGGCCATCAAGGTTCTTAAGCAGGTTTTTTATAGAATCGTATAGGGAGTTCCAGCGAGTAGCACTTGGTGTTTTAAGTTTTGTTCCCAACTCCTTCTTAATTCTCGCAGCAGTTGTAGTTTTCCTGTTTTTGGCATTCCACAATTCCTGTGCTTTTGTAAGTGTCTTATTAAATGGATCCTTGGCACCAGAGGATCAGCGAGGAACATTTGAAACATCCTTAGTAGCCAAGATGTTTAATGTGTAGGAAATGCAACGGCGATGTTTAGTTAGGCTAAGTGCATCATGTTCTTTTAGCAGATTTTCTAGCTGGAGAGGTTTTGTCTGCAGAACCTCTGTGTCACTAATTTGCTCCATCTCTTCACGCGTAACCACTATCTCTGCAATCGGTACCAGTTCTTCTTCCTCTTCGTCAACCGTTTCTGTATGAGCATTCACCAGAAAGGCTGCACAGAAATTTGCACCGGTATCTGTTGTAATGCAGACAACCTGAAGATAAATTTTTTTAATTTAGTTGTTTCCTTATTAATTTGGAGTTATAATTTTTTTTCAGCATTACGTTATTATTTCATATTTATTTTTACTGACCTTATGCTCAATGCCAAATTGTTAATGAATATCCGTAATATTGTTGACTAGGACTGTGCTGGTCTGAGAAACAGATATCTCTCTACAAGCAAGGACAGCCTTCTCTCTCTTCAAAGTATTCAAATTAATCCAGTAAACCGTCATCCCCAGAAAACTCCTGTTTGTTGTTCCCAGTCCAGCTGTCTGCGGTTGTGGCTACATAACTGACCTTACTGATAATGTTGGTTAAATCAGCCTTCCCTATTATGCATATGACATCAAGATCCCTCATCACTTTTCTTCTGGAAGGGAGGTGGAAATCAGAGTTCAGGTAGGACAGGAATTCGACAAAGAACTCAGACTCCACAATGTGAATAGGCCCAATGTCATGTAGCAGAAATCTAAAAGCAAAAATATTTGATGAGAAATGATATTAATGACAAGTGAAACTTGGTATTTCAAATTCGAAAATTTTTGTATGGACTGTAAAGTATTCTGTGTTTGTTTTTAGCCTGTTAGTTGTGACACCACTTATAGTTAACCTGTACTTAAAATAAAACACTTACTTATAAAGCAACTCAAGAGCTCTATTCTGCTTAAATATTTTCGACATAGACTGGAGAATGATGGTCTGACGCTTTTTGCTGGGTGTCTCATTGTCTGTTGAACAGCTCCGGTCCCGCTTTGACCCTCCTTCAATTGCAGTACACAGCTCCTTGTGCAAAGAAGGATGTTTCTAAAAAAAAGTTACAAAACTAAAATCCTTATTCATGTAAATAAAATATGTGAAATATTTAATGCTTGAATTTTAAAATTAAAAAGAAATAAAATTCAAATAAAAAGTATCGGTGTAAGTTACTTACGATCAAGTAGTGCGATTTCAAGCTATGTGTTGATTTAATGTCAAAGTTGAAGGTTTTTTTTTACATTGGGAGCATTCAATCTTTCCTTTGTACATCACTCTATTGCCCTCAATATACTTCTTCTTGCTCTTGACAGACCCAAAGTACTTGATAAGATGGGGCCATAGGTGCTCCAAGTCATCTTGGCTGCTTTTTTTTCATGGGAAGTACAGGCAGCATCACACTCAATAATTTCACTGTTTGCAATTCTTTTTCCCTTTAAGCACTTATTCATATCTGTTTTATCCCAATTTAAACACAAAAGCACTAAAAAGGTTTAATCGCCAATCACAAGTAACCAATAAACTTAGTAAATTAGCTATAATACACATTGATGAGTTGTTATTATTATGTATTATTAATAATAATAATACAAACAAACAATAATAATAATAATAACAATGATAAAAATAATAAAAAATAATTATTATTATTATTAATAAATAAATAATAATTATTATTATTATTATTATTATTATTATTATTATTATTATTATTATTATTATTATTATTATTATTATTATTATTATTATTATTATTATTATTATTATTATTATAATAATAATTTATTATTATTATTATTATTATTATTATTATTATTATTATTATTATTATTATTATTATTATTATTATTATTATTATTATTATTATTATTATTATTATTATTATTATTATTATTATTATTATTATTATTATTATAATTATTATTATTATTATTATTATTATTATTATTATTATTATTATTATTATTATTATTATTATTATTATTATTATTATTATTATTATTATTATTATTATTATTATTATTATTATTATTATTATTATTATATATATAGCATAAAGAAAAAAGAAAAAAAATATTTAGAGTTATATATATATATATATATATATATATATATATATATATATATATATATATATATATATATATATATATATATATATATATATAAGAAAAAATTATTTAGATAGAGCGCAAACGCAAATTATTTAGATAGAGCGCAAATTTGCGCTTTTGCGCTCTTAAAAAAGTTGTTGAGCGCAAATGCA
>JABUQX010100361.1:35000-36458 GCA_015478945.1 Trachelipus rathkii
CTTTAGTTAAAAAAAAAAAAAAAATTTAAAACTGACGGAGTCGTAAAACGTAACAGGTCCTATATATATTTTTGAATCATGTCCGTCACCACTTAAATTGATTGTTAGGATCATATACTCGAAATATATGAAAAAAAAAATATCAAAACTGACGGAGTCGTAAAACATAACAGGTCATATATATATATATATATATATATATATATATATATAAAAAAAATCGAGAAATATTTAAGTGTATAAATGAACAGCAGGCAAAGTTATATATATATATATATATATATATATATATATATATATATATATATATATATATATATATATATATATATATATATATATATATATATATATATATATATTAATTTTCTTTTATGGCGTGTAGGGGCTAGAGCCGACGGGGACAGAGGGGACGAAGTTCCCCCGTCGTCCCCAGTAGGCCGAGAAACCCCGACTCTTGCCATCGTTCTTGTTTACCCGTGGGACATTCTTTAGTTAAAAAAGAAAAAAAATCAACATTTGGCACCTTTGCGTGCTCACTCGGAGTACGCGAGATTCTTCGTATTGTCAGAAAACGGTAATATCATACAAGTTTTCTAACAACATTTTTAACAATTTTAAATTTTCCAAAATCGTACTTTAAGATTTTTTAATTCTTATTATTAAAGGTTTCTTCATTAATAAAATTTTATTTATTTTCCTGTCCCTGGGTTATGGCTCTGTTACGCACAAGTTGCTCTCTGAGGTGGTGATTCATATATATATATAAATATATATATATCTTGTATGTAGAGAGTTATATATATATACGAGCATATATATATATATATATATATATATATATATATAAAGAAGTATATATATATATATATATATATTATTATTACATATATATATATATTATATATAAGGGAATATATATATATATGGTATTTATATTTATATACATAAAAGAAGAATAATATAAATATATATATATATATATATATATATATATATATATATATATATATATATATATATATATATATATATATATATATATATATATATATCAGGGTAAAAACACTTGTTTTGTTAAAGAAATAAAATCAATGGTTTATTTATAAACAATAAAAACTTTGTTACATTTTTTTATCACTTTACCTAAGAGTAATATTTTTAGAATTATTTTTATAAAGTATTGCCTTATTTACATTGATGCTCATATACGTTTTAGAGCCCAAATATTTATGATAAACATTCATTCATATATTAACAATTTAATTTTTAAACAGATATTTATGCAGTTTTCTTCAAAAGCACACATTAAGGTAATTTCAAATATATATATATATATATATATATATATATATATATATATATATATATAGTATATATATATATATATATATATATATATATATATATATATAGCATATATATATATATATATATATATGTTATAAGTATATATAT
>JABUQX010100362.1:12500-27105 GCA_015478945.1 Trachelipus rathkii
TAAACAACCTGCATAGTACAAAATCTCATAGAAAATCAGATTTTGTCTGTACTGAAGGTATTTCGATTCGAGAATGTTTGGTTTGTAGTATTGCACCATGTCGAGAAGTATGACCAACGACCCTACTAGAAACAGCGGAAACATCTTGACATTCTTTTCAACATTCGACCGAAATGACACGGATTTACTTTGGTAGGAGATTTGTGATATACTAACCAAAATATCATCACTAATATCATCAAGAGGTGGGGGGGGGGTGATAGGAGTACTCCCCAGTCTATCAGTTCCATGTAGGAAGTGGCGTTGAGATTGACGTTTAGCTGCCTTTTATCAAAGCAGCGAACTTGCACATTGGTGGAGGAAATTTTCTTTCTTGCTTGAAGAATTTGTTGACATGAAAATCTTCTTATTGTTTCCCGTTCATCTGCAACACCAGCTAGCAACAAGTTTTCTGAATGACAAAAATAGGAGTTGTTTAGGAGCACTGGAGAAATGATGTTCTGATCCTCAGGAGAAAGTTTTTGATACTGTGATACCATAAAGTGAAAATTCTTTGCACCATCTTGACAGAAGGGATGGGAGCGGATATAGAACCATATGGGGGCATAGAAGTTCAGTACGAATCGTACCAAACGCCTCAGATCATCAGATGCGGATTCTGTTGAAACGTACAATCGAAACAGTCTGTTAGCTTTAGTTAGCCACCCTGCATGGGCTTAAGGCACCGGCTGTGCAGTTTTCAAATACCGCATATTATTATGATCTGCATTTTGTACCCCTTGCTGAATTAATAAACAGATTTTTAGTAAATACAGCTGGTCAGAACTTAGATCTTTCGTAACTTTTTCAGGAACATCAACTACAGAGCCTGGAATTGGTTGAAAATTAATGATGGGTTTGGTCTGAGGATCAAATGAGAGCAGTTTGGTTATAGGTCCTTCATGTGACGATGGGCCAGTTGTCTTTCCATCAACAACACTAAATAACTTCCTGAGTGGCAGTTCATTAAAATGCAACATGCATATGAGCCATTGAAGTGGTCTTTACGTTTTTTGGTGACAGAGTGAGAAGTCCGATCCTTGTTACCCGTATTCACAGAAGTTCCATCGCAAATCACTGCTCTTAAAGTCTCTGTAGATCTTGTTCGTTCAATAATACCCAGAATTTCATTAAATACATCTCAAGATCTTCCTGAGTTAGGACTAACGTGATCGATGTAACATGCATCTGGAAATGACACTAGCACGTAATGTTCTTCTCTAACTTTTCTACGCACACCTCCAGTATCGACAAGTGTTTCATCTATTTTCATCGAAACCAATGCAGACCATACCTCTGTGTTGCAGCAAATGCTCCTCTGACTGTTTGTCTCTCCAGTATTTTCTTTGGCGTTGTAACTTACTTGGATCAACAACGTTTTTTGGTGACAGAAGTCCGAGGTACTTGAGGGCAGCATTAACTATGAGACATGCATCTCTATTGCTCACATTTGTCCTCTCTAATGTTTTACACAACTCAGGATACTGGTTTCTATTTTGAGGGTGACATTCTTCCATTTCTTCTGATTCTAAGGAAAATGATTCTTCTAGCACATCACTCTCACTGCCTGATAATTCAACTGAACTTACACATTTTTGCGTATCTTTGTGTCTCATCTTACTTTCAAATGTCAACCGTTTCCTTTTCCTTTCCTGAAGTTTCATGTTTTTCTCTGTTCTTTCTTTGTCCACCTTTCCTATTATCATGCGTCTTGAAGTGTTTTGATCAAGCCAAAATTGCCATTCCAAAACAGGGATTTTCTTTTCATTGGGACATTGACATTGATTACGTTCAACTATACCATTATCAACACACTTGCACGCGCTAATGTCGAAGAAACGAGAAAATGATTTTATTTTATCTTGATATGTTAGAGAAGATTGTTTATTTCTTGAATATTTCATCAAATCATTGACATTCACTATTAGTCTCTTCACTTTCACTATAACACTTTCAAATTCTATTGTTGGAATGCCTGCTTTATTGTATAT
This sequence comes from Trachelipus rathkii, assembly GCA_015478945.1. Classification (NCBI taxonomy): domain Eukaryota; kingdom Metazoa; phylum Arthropoda; class Malacostraca; order Isopoda; family Trachelipodidae; genus Trachelipus; species Trachelipus rathkii. The sequence continues at coordinate 14,531 of JABUQX010100362.1, forward strand.
GCTTTTAACTTCTGTTGCCACTAACTTTGCTAGATGAGTAACACTGGCATCTTTGTTGACTACTTGATGAAACTTGTAGGCTCTAAAAACATCCTCAGCCAGTGGTAGCTGATTTTCGACAAGTGGTTGTGGATAACCGAATATTGCATGCCTGTCTTTATGCCTTGTTGCACATGCCATGATACGTGTTGGGAATAATGGTAATAAAACACTGCACCCACAGGACTTATCTCAAACGTCGAATAGTCTGGATCTGAAATGAGACAGAAATAGCTCTCAATTAGTATTAAAACCAAATTTTGAAGAACAAAGCATATAAAATTCATAACTTAAAAATAGTAAAAAACGATGTCAAAACCCTTTTAAAAAAACTAAAGTTGGGCCCCTAGACATTGAGTAAATGCAAAATGATTTTTTGTCCCACTACAGGGAAGCCAAGGAGCACCAATTTGACCATGTTTGGTTATCCCACCAAAATTCAACCCAGCTTAATATATATATATATATATATATATATATATATATATATATATATATTTATATATATATATATATAATATTATATATATATATATATATATATATTTGTATATATATATATATAAAGGGATATATATATATATATATATCCCTTTACAATTTATACTTATTAAATATATATATATATATATATATATATATATATATATATATATATATATATATATATATATATATATATATATATATATATATAATATATAATATATATTATATATAATATATATATTATAATCCTTTTACAACTTTATACATGGTAAAAATAATGATAATAATAAATTAATAATAATAATAATAATAATAATAATAATAATAATAATAATATAGTAATGTTAAATTAATAATAATAATAATAATATTAATAATAAAATAATAATAATAAATAATAATAATAATAATAATAATTTTAACATTGTAAAATAATGATAATAATAATAATAATAATAATAATAATAATAATAATAATAATAATAATAATAATAATAATAATAATAATAATAATAATAATAATAATAATAATAATAATAATAATGATAATAATAATAATAATAATAATAATAATAGTAATAAAAGCAACAATGATTGGAACGTTTTATCATTGTTAAGCACGGATAGAACAGTCCCACACCCTTGTATCTTTTATTATAAAGAAAATATACTTAATAATTAAATATTTTATATATATAAATATATATATATATATATATATATATATATATATATATATATATATATATATATTTATTAAATTATTTAAATTATATTAAATTTTTATAAAATTTTAATAAAAAATTTTAAATTTTTTATAATATTTTATTAAAAACTATATTATATATTTATATATATAATATATATATATACACTGTACTGATGGGCAGGCTATTTATATGCACCATGCTATTCTGAGGGAGGAAGACAAACATTGCAATGGGGAAAAATAACTAATGAAACAAAAGATTCAATATAGCATGTTGCATACATTACATCTTTAGCCCTCCCATCAGAGCAAATTACTCAGTAATTTTTCTATTTACATGCTGTAATGATCGGATGCGGAATTCCTTCTTCATCTCTTTTAGATTCCTTGAGGTCTTCCAACGATCAAGCTTCAGTAGAGCGACTCATTTAGTCCGCAATCACGGTGTCTCTCCCACTAATGTGATTTAATATAAATCGGAAGCGTTGGAGGTAAAGCGACCATCTCATGATGCGAGGATTTTCATATCTCTTTTTATTCATAGCAGTAAAAGGTCGGTGGTCCGACTGAAGTATGAATTCTTTCCCATATAAGTATGGTTCATGCTTTTTGATGCCAATGACAATGGCCAATGCTTCTTTTTCTAAAGTGCTATACCTTCTTTGCGTTGGCGAGAGCTTTTTGCTTCCATAAGAAATAGGGTGGAGGATGCTGTATTCTTCCTGTAGGAGGACATACCCTATTGACGCGTCTGAGGCATTGACTTGTAGTGTAAATGTTTTATCCAAATTGTGGCATCTTTAAAATTGGTTTAGAACTAAGTGCTTCCTTTAACTTCTCAAATGCCTCCTGATGCCTGCTCTCCCAACGTACCTTGGTGGGTTCGCCTTTTTTGGTTAAATCAGTCAGAGGGGCGGCGATTTTATATCCCTCTTCTTTCAATCTCGTAAGTATGATCCTGACCATATTCAATAAACTGCGCCGGATCTGAGAATGTAAGATAGAACTATCAACGTAATAATCGGCATCGTTGTTACCACCGAGAATTCTTTTCATTGCCCTCCCAAGAGTAACACTTTCTGCAGCAACACCAAAACATCTTTTCTTCTTGCAATATCCCTCTGTTTTCCATCCTCTGTAATCTCCAATATTTCTATTTTTATTAAGGGCTTGCCCAATTCTTCCATCAATTTCAGACTTGCAACTTTGTAACCAAATTCTATTATCTTTTTTTCCATTCTCCGTCTTCTTTTATGGCGCTTTTCATACCTCGATTGTTTCTTTGTCTTCAACATTTCATTCTTTTTACCATGTATGGCACCGTACTGTATTCTGGCCTTAATAAACGCAGGAACGACTCCTATGATTTCCTCTTTCTTTTTACTCTCAACTTTTTGAACATCTTCGCATACCGTACTACTACTACCGCTATTATCTCCCGTCATTTTACATCCAAGAACTTCATTTCCTTTATCACAAGTAACTATTTTCTTCAGATTTATTTTATCTCAATTATCTACACTCTCTTTCTCGCCCTCTTGGTTGAATTGTTTTATCATATACAAATTTCTTCGGTGCATCTCCTCTTTTAGAGTTGAAAACATCCATTGACTCCTATTTCTCTCAATCCATCTTCCGAACTATAAAACTTCTTCCATCTAACGAAATTCTCTCTCTTAAGATTCCATTTACTTTCTATATTTTGTGTACCACTGAGGACATTGTCCTCTTCCTCAGTACAACAGACAATATCATTTTCAACTCTATTTTCTCTTTCATTGTTTTCCTCCTCCTTATCTCTACAGTTTTTGACAGAAACTGTATTATTTTTAGTAGTGGTTTCTTCAACACCACTCATCCTCTTTTCCAAAAATATAATTTGTTCTCTTTCTTCCAATTTTAGTTTTCTTTTTCTCTGCGCACTCTTTTTCTTACGGTGCTTCATCATATATAATCTCCTTCTTATAAACTTCCCCGTGTTCAGAACATTAACAACTTCTTCGAGGTCCTTTTCCATGTGACCTACTTTCCTCATAGTAGCATAAAATTTCTCAGCTAACACTTCTGCGGAAAATTTTTTTATTCTCTTGAGTAACATTCTTTTAACAGTTAAAATCTTCCTCTCCGAAAGACTTCAAATATTCTTATCGTTCTGTAGTTTTCTGACTACGTTATTCCTCACTACGATAACCACAACAGGTTTCCAGAGTCGTCGCAGGGTATTACTTATGTCATGCTCTTCTTCAAAAATTATTCTATTACTTTGTAATTGTTCAGTTGGTTTTTTATTCGACTCTGTAGTCTCTCTTGGTACAACCATGTTCTGAACTTCTTCATATGTTTTGGTACTTTCTAATGGAACAGCAACATTCTGAGCCTCTATTTGAACTATGCATGGCATAATTAAATCTTTATTTACAACTCCTTCTTCATTTAAAAGCTTTTCACCAGATAAACTGGTATCCGCTTCAATGGGTTGGGGCACAGTAGATAGATACATGGGTATCTATATTTCTATTAACATCTGGCACATCTGATACGTAGGTATCTTTACTACAACTATTTATTGGCACATTGGATACATAAGTATCTTTTATCTCTTGAACAACAAAATCTTCGGCACTATATTCTCTATTCGGATTCGGTTCAACGCACATATGTGCTTCCACATGGTAATCTGTATGCTCTTCGATTGATGGTATATTATCTTCACGCGATGGTAGCAAATTTGAAAACTTTTCATTCTACGTGCTCGCCTCTATTAATTTGATTTGCAGGGGTGGCGTTTCGCCTATCCAACGATTCATCCTCAGAATCCTCATCAACCTTCTCAACGATGGGGAACAACAGCTCCTTCTGGGCTGTCAAATCCTGCTTACTTCGAGGACCCAGACACATAGTCTCTTCCCATACGTCATTTGGTTGGAACGGGAGTAATGCCCCTTCAATATTGCCCAAAATGAGATCATACACCACCTCCGGCATAACTGCCGCTGTCGCTTTCCAAACGAAGTATGGAGTGTCCAATACAACGTTTGCGAGAGTTATCCATCAATCTCATTGATGCATACCTGCCGGTATAATTTTCCTTCGGCACGAATTTCTCTCGCGACACTAGTGCGTTACATCCTGTGTCTCTTAGCACACGAACGCTAAATCCATTGGCTAAGCCGTAAGTAATAGGTAGGTGGTGCAAGTAACCATCGGTGTCACCCCCCATACAAAAATCTGAGGGAATGGATGGTTCTTCACTTGACATTTTTAAGACTTGTCCATCAACGGAAAGATCCGCGACGCCACTGTACTCTTCCCATCATCTCTCTGCCGATTGTTGTTAGACCTTGGATTTCTACTATAGTTGCTGAAATAGAGCGGTGCCCGACAATCTCGTGCCATATGACCCCTCTTCGAGCACTTGTAACAGGTCACAATGCTCCTCGGCTCACTGCTGCTTCGGCGACTATCGCGCCTGTCATTGCCTCCTGCAATGTTTCTGGCTCCGTTGTTCCGTGGTCGTAGAGTCTGTTGGTTTGTGTCTTTATTACTATCATTATCTCTGTATCTGTGGTAACAACTCGTCTGTCTGTCTCGATAGCTTTGATTATTATTGTGACTGTGACTGTGACTGTGACTTTGACTTTGACTCTGACGCGATACTAAATTCATTTTGTACACCTGTAAATAATTTTCAGAACTCTTTATTATTTCCTGCATGTCTTTCCAATATTTCTCCTTCAAAAAAGTAGCTAAATCTTTAGGGATCGTGTTAAAATATTTATCTACTGTGAATAAATTTATCAAGTCGCCTGCCGTCATCTTTACATCAGCCGCGACAATCCACTTCTTTAACGCATCGAAGATTTTCCTCATATAAACTTTCGGGTTGTCGTCATATGTGGGCGCAATCGACTTATACTTGGCACAATACCCGCTTTCAGTAAGATCATACCTTATTAAAAGAGCCTTCTTTAAATCTTCGTAATTCGATGCATCTTCTTCTGAGAAATCATTATACACCTTGACGGCCTTGCCTGTCAAGAACGACACAAGCACATGCGAATACTTTTCTTTTGGGACATCGTTAGCGATAGCCTGTTTTTCAAACAGAGTTAGATATTCTTCGATATTGTTTAATTTCTCATCAAAATTAGGTAGCTTGAGCTTTGTGAATTTATTTGAACGGATGGAATTTTCTGGGAAGTGAGATCTTTGTGTTATACTCGTTACAGCTTCATGTTGACGTTGCTTATCTTCCGCTTCTAACTTCATTTTCATCATTCTTCAGATCCTCTTGCATACTTGTCAGCTTCCATTTTAACTTTACGTTCTTCTGCCTCAGCTTCTAATCTTGCTTTACACTCTTCTGCTTCAGTTTCTAGCTTCACTTTACGTGCTTCTGCTTCTGCCTTTAGTTTCCTTTCCTCCAAATCAGCTGCAATCTTCTGTAACTCAATCTCTATCTTTGATAGCTTCTCTCTCCTTTGCTCGTTCCTCCCGAAGAAAGCTCGCAGCTTCGGCTCCTGTAATACCGAGAGCTTTGCACATTTCAATAAGATCACCCCCGTTAGCCATGTTTACTACTAAAAATATATATATAAATGTCAACAGTCACTTTTTTCCTTTCTAAAGTCACAAAATTCTTAGTAACTTTTTACAAATTTGACTCAAGCTATCGATGCAAAAATTTCAACCTTCTTACAACAAATCTCTCTCTCTCTCTCTCTCTCTCTCTCTCTCTCTCTCTCTCTCTCTCTATCCTCTCTCTCTCTCTCATCCAACGTACAGCCCTCTCTTCCCTCCCTCCATCTCTCGCCCTCTCTCGCTCTCTCTCGTCTCTCTCTCTATATATATATATATATATATATTATATATATATATAGTATATTCTATATTTTATTTTTTTTTTTTTTTTTTATTTTATTTTTATTTATTTTATTTTTTATTTATTATTTTTTTTTTTTTTTATATTTTTTTTTTTTTTATTTTTATTTTTTTTATTTTTTATTTTTTTTATTATTTTTTTATTTTTTTTATTTTTTTATTTTTTTTCTTATTTTATTTATTTTTTAATTTTATGTTATTTTTGTTGGTTTATTTTTATTTTTTTGTTCATTTTATTTTTTTTTTTTGTATTTATTTGTTATTTATCTTATTTTTTTTTATTGATTTTATTATTTTTTTTATTTTTTTATTTTTTTTATTTATTTTTTTTTTTTTATTTTTTTTATTATTTATATGTTATTTTTTTATATTTTTATTTATTTTTTTTTTTTTTTTATTTTTTTTTATTTTTTATGATATAATAATATATATATTATTTATATTTTTTTTATTTTTTTTTATTTTTATTTTTATTATTTATTTTATTTTTATTTTTATTTATTTTTTTTATTTTTATTTTTATTATTTTTATTTTTTTTTTTTTTATTTTTTTATTTTATTTTATTATTTTTTTTTTTTTTTATTTTTATTTATTTTTTATTTTTTTTATTGTTTTTTGTTTTTTTTTTTTTTTTTTTTATTTTTTTTGTTTTTTTTATTTTTTTTTATTATTTTTTTATTTATTATTATTTTTTTTATTTTTTTATTTTATTTTTATTTTATTTATTTTTTTTTTTTTTTATTATTTGATATGTTAAATTTATATTTATTTTTTATTATTTTTTTTATTTTTTTTTTTTATTTTTATCTTTTTTTTTTTTTTTTTTTTTTTTTTTTTTTTTTTTTTTTTTTATTTTTTTTTATTTTATTTTATATTTTTTTTGTTTTATTTTTATTATTTTATTTATTTTTCTTTTTTTTTTTTTTTTTTTTTATTTATTCTTATATATTATTTATTTATTTATTTTATTTATTTTGTATTTTTATTTTTTTTTTATATTTTTTATTTTTTTGTTTTTTTATTTTTTTTTATTTTTTTATTATTTTTTTTTTTTTATTTGTTTTATATATATCTTATTTTTTATTTTTTCTTTTTTATTTATTTTTTTTTATTTTTTGTGTCTTTATATTTTCTTTTTATTTACATTTTCTATATTTTGTGTTATTCATCTTTTCATTATATTTTATTTGTTATTTGTTGTTTATATTTATAATTGTTTTTTATTTTATTGTTTATTTATTGTCTGGTGTGTTGTTTTTGTTTTGAAGATATTTCTCTTGTTTTTTATTTTATTATTATTCTTTTGTGTTGAATTAACTCTTGGGAAAAAGGAAGTCTAAGTGATTTAGAGTATTTAGTTTGTAAAAAACTCTAATTGGAATTAAGTTTCGTTGAGAAATTAAAGTTTAAGATCCGGGTCATTCCCAAAACTGGGTAATGTTACTATTATTTTTGGAAGTTTAAAACTAAAATTAGGTAAGACGATTTCCGGGTTGATTTATTGGTATTGCAAAATATTTAATTAAAACTGGTTTAGAAGTGGAAATAATGTGAATGTTAAAGCACGGAAAGTGAACGCTTTAAAATTAGGTATTGGAAAGGAGTTGAGAAAGGAATACAGGTAAAAGACGAAGGCGTGGTATATTTTCAAGTAGATTTTAAGAAGATGGGGTACCGTTACGAGGTTTGAAGTTTTTAAAAAATTTGTGTTTTTTGAAAGTTCTGTACAGTTACGGATTGTTTTTTGGTGATTAAGATTACATCGGTTTTTTTGTGTCAGCAGGAAAGTTTGAAGCGTTAAAATTAGGGATTGAGGAGTTGGAGCAAAAGGAAAATGTTTAAAAAGAACAAGGCGCTTGTGGTATTTTTGATGGTAGAGTTGTTTAGGAAAGAGACACCATGTTCCACATCCAGAGCGTTGGTTCCCAAAAAGCACAAATCGGCATTTACGTTACTTATTTTTTGTATGGCTTCTGCCCCACTGTTTATTTTTGAGGTTGTTTTCTTTATAAGGGAAGACGATTAAACTGTTTATGGGTTACTAATTTTATTTTTGTAAATATTTTATAGTTAGTTAACAGTGATCGTGTGGTTGCATTTTTTGCGAAGAAATAAGAAGAACAGCGTTACGGTGGAGTGAGGGTATATTGTAAGGCTAGAGGTAAAATGAGTATGAAAAGTAGTGTTAAAAGGTTTTGAAGAAGTAATAAGTGGTATGACAAGGTGTGGAAAGTTTATTATTTATTATTATTATGTACTTTTATTAATTATTATGTATTATTTTATTATTATTATTATTAATTTTATATTATTATTATTAAAATTATTATTCAATTATATTAATTATTATCATTTTTATTATCTTTATAAATTGATTGATTTAATTATTTATTATTATGTATTATTATATATATTATTATTGTATTATTATTAAGTTATATTAAGGTTACTATAAATTGATTATTTTTTAAATATTATTATTATTTCTAATATTCATCATTATTATTTTATAACTTAAGAATAACTTAAATCTCCTTGTTTTTTAAGCTGGTGATATGCCTGTTGTTTGAAAATCGATAGTGTGTTGAATGGGTTAAGGGATCCTGATGCAAAAACGTGGTGTGGGTAGATATTAATTAAGGGTTAAGGTTTTTAATTAATACAAGTTACCGAATCTTTATTTTTACTATTATTAATTTATTATTATAATTATTATTATTATTTAATTGATTATTATTTATTAATTATATTATTATTATTATTATTATTATTATATATTATTATTAAGATCCTATAAAGCAGTCGTTGGCTTTTAAGTTTTATTATTTAATTATATTTTAATTATTGATAATTATTTAATGTATTATTATTTAATTATTAATTATTAAATTAGAATTTAATGTTGAATATTAGGAAGGTATTTATAGTGATTATCAGTATTATTTATTCATTATTATATTGATTATATTATTAATTAGTTATTATCATTATTAATTATTATTATTATTATTATTATTTATTAATTATTAAACTCAATTCAGCATTTATTTGTAAGTATGAAATTTTGATGCTTTTTTTTCAAGCCTTCCTGTAATAGTTTTCTTTCCAACAGAAAGAATTTTTCTTTTAAAAAATTATTCTTGAAATAAAATAAACAAATTTGATTTCTAGCATCAGTTACCGAAGCTTTCGGTCTCCGTTAACACTTCCGGACCATTTTCAAAGGAATTATATTTATTTTATATTTTTAACATTTTATAACTAAATTTACATTTATAATAATAACGAAAAATAAGATAAATAAAGAGTTAATAAATTTCAAAGTTAGCAAAAAGTTAGTACATTAGCATTGCTTTTTTGTCACTTAAAAGGATGGTTTCAAAAAATTCGACAATTTCGTTATGAGTTTATGTTTATCAATTGGGTTTATGTTTCCTTAAAGAGCAACGATTCCCCTAGTGGCAATTATAAAAAATCAATTTTTTCTAGTTATTGAATGGAGAAGCCCTCCTTTTTATGCTGTTTAATCCGGGATTTTTTGGTGGTGTTTTTCTTCTTTAAAATTTGAAATGAATTTTGCTCGGGTTTATACTTAATGTTTTTGCGACATCGCTCATGTGAGGGTATTCCGTTGTTGTATACCGCATATAAGAGGCCGTTAGAATCCACTTTCAGAACATTGAAATCGGTACCAATATGTTACTACTCCCACCATCCGAAGCGCTTCACGAGTAGAAAAGTCCGGAGGGAAGCCTCAAGTTTTCAATGGCTTTTTAAATTGAGTATGGCATCTGTTAAAGAAGAAAAAATAGTTTAAGATGGTAGCATTGCCTTTTAAAGTTTAAGTTAATTAAGTTAATATAAATCACTTTAAGCTAGAAATATTTTACTAGTTTTTTTATGAGGGAAGTATTATACAGAGCTTTATCCGTTTTTTCGTTTTTCAATTTCATGGTATTGGTAAGGCTAAATTAATTTAAAGTGTTTCTTTTATAGTTTTTTCTATAATATTATATTAGTATTTATTATATTAAGATCATACTATAAGCCATTGAACTGAGCTCGTGCTTCTCTACTCGTGAAGCGCTTTCGGATGGTTAGGGAGCTAGTAACGTTTGTGTGTACGATTTTCAAATGTCTTTTGCAAGTGGATGTAAACGCTCTTATATCGGATACACAACGAATAACCTCAACATAAGAAAGTCGCAACATAAGTATAACCAGAGCAAAATATTCAACATTTTAAGAAAGAAGAACCAAAAATCCGGATAACAGCATAAAAGAGGGCTTCTCCATCATAACGAGAAAAAATGATTTTTTAATGAATTGCGACTAGGGTGAATCGTGCTCTTAAGGAAACATAAACCAATTTTAAGCTTCGCTGAATCAACGAAGGTCGGGAGTGTTTTTGAACTATACTTTTTTAAGTGGACAAAAAGGGTCTGTAGGTAACGAATTTTTCTAACTCTAAAAGAGCTCGCAGAGGTATTGATTCATGTTTGTTTATTATTTTACACGAAATACCAGCGTATTCATTGAAAAATTAAAATAACCATTAGTTCTTGAAATGTTTCCCGAAATGGTAGGCGGCGAAGGCTTTTGGGTACTGTGCCTAAAATCGAATTTGTTATTATTTTACTTCAAGAATAATTTTAACAGAATAATTTCTTCTGTTGAAAGAAAGACTTTCAGGAGGCTTGAAAAGAGCCAATCAAATCATACATATTATTATTATTATTTGCATTAATGTTATTATTTATTAGTTATAATTATTAATGAATAGAAAATCTTATTCCTCATATTAGTTATTATTGTATTATTATTATGTATTATTATTATTTATGATTATAATTTATTATTAGTTATTATCTAATTTACGCTCTTTTACTGTGTTTGGGCTTAAATTAGTTGTATTATATAATTATGTATATTATTATTTTTTAGTTTATTATTAGTTACTTATGAGAATTATTTATGTGATGTAGTTATTGTGATTATATTAATTCGTTATTTATATTAGTAACATGTTATCAATGTATCTTGATGGCTAGGTTGTGCTCTATTTTTCCAAGGGACCAAACCGGGGGACTAAATACCGGGAACTACATCTTGTTAATTAATAACTGGGGAGCCATCCCCTGGCCCGTTTACCTACTTGAAACTGGCCCAACCCTGAACGGATTTTGTTAATCGGTTTTACTGAAGACTGGCCAACCACCTGGAGAATTTATATTGGGTTTTTACTTGAAACCTGGCCCCAACCCTGACGGATTTATATTGGGTTTTTAACCTGACCTGGGCCCCTATATCGTGCCGGGAAGGTATTATATCTGGGTTTTTTATCTACCTGAAACTGGTGGGCCCCTACAGCCGGAAGAGGTGGTATGTTATATTTGGTATTTATAACGCTGAAGACTAACCGTCACAGCCTCCGCAGGAATTTAATATTGGGGTTTTAAGCCTGAAACTAGCCCCCGGTGAAGGGGATTTAATATTGGGGTTTTTGACCTGGAAACCGTAGCCCCGTAACCGGTAAGTGGGATTTTAGTAATCTTTGGGTTTACACTTGAAACACGTAACCCGCGCCAACACCGGAGTGATTTTATATTTGGTTTCACTGAAACTACCGCAGGATAACCCGGAAGGATTATTGATTTGGTTATACCTGAAAGCTAAGCGCCGCAACCGGAAGGATGTTAGTGAGTTGGTTTTTATCTGAACCTGCCGTGTACCAGAGTTCTCTGGGAAGGTTTTGGTTGTATTTTTGGGAGAGCGAATACCGGTGATGGAACGTGATCGCTAACGACACGGAACTATTTGTTTGGATCACTTTTCCCAACCTGAATTCTGACAGTTGTCAGCTTTTGATTGGGAGGGTTTATTGATTGAGTGTAACTTCCCCACTTTGCACCTGGATTGGGAGGACTTTGTAGTGTTTACTCCCCACCGTTCTAACCTGGAATTGGGAGGGATACTGTGAGTGGGTACTTCCTACCCGTTCACCTGGATTTGTGTGTTTGACAGGGAGGGTGTGCGAAAATGCTCTGGGTGTGCTTGAGCTCGGGTATCTGATCCAGCAAACCTCGGAGTGTGGGCGGTAATTTAACGGTAGGTTGCTACGGACTGGATTTGGAGGGTCATACTCTAGGTTGAGTGTAGCTGGTATACACGACCACGTTCCCGTGATTGGGAACGGGTACTTTGAGGTGGGTGACTCGTTCCTCACCTTGCAAGGGAACGCTTGAAGGGAATCCATTTGGTCCTGTATTAGTTGGCATAGACATTAACAGTTCCTTAACAATTTTTAATATGTCAAATACTATTATGAGTGACCCTAAGTGATGAGAATAGGGGTTTAGTGACCCGGGTGACATTTGAATTAAGAATAGATAAGTCCACGTGTAGGTTTTGGTTTAACATTTGAAATACTATAGTTCGGTTATACTTATTCAGTAA
>JABUQX010100363.1:0-5000 GCA_015478945.1 Trachelipus rathkii
TACCACTTAAATTCCCATTGTAGTATCATATACGTAGGAATTATTGAAAAAAAAAAAATCAAAACTGTCGGAGGTCGTGAAACATAACAGGTCCTATATATATATATATATATATATATATATATATATATATTATATATATAATGGTATTATATATATATATATATATATAATATATAATATTATATATATAACTTGTCCATGTAAAGGATGTTAACCGATCATTGTCGAACGAACGCATGTAATCGATTTTTTTTCGATTATTTTAAGGCAATATAGCTTCAGAGTTGCCAGAAACTATTTTTTTTTTTAACTATAAGGAATACCCAAGATTAAATCGTAAAAGGAATGGAAGAGTCAGGGTCCTCTCGGCCTCCAGCGGAGCAGACGGGGAGACTTTCGGTCTCCCCTCTCAGGTCCCACCCGTCGACTCGAGCCCTAAAAAAGAAAATAAGAAAAAAATTTGAAAATATTTTCTGGGCACTTAAAAAAAAAAGCCAGCTTTTGGCAAACTTTTTACGCTCCTTTCCTATTGGAGTTTTATCTAACACGTGACACAGCAAGGTTCCACGCTGTGTTCGGTGATTTTTCGATGTCATTGTCTTTTTATGTAACATTCTTTTAAAGGGGTAGCAGCCTATAATATATATAATATATATATATATATTATATATTATATATATATATATATATATATATAATATTATATATATATATATTATATATTATATAATATATATATATATATATACTATATATTATATATATAGTATATATTATTTAATGATGAGCGAAGCTGAATTTTGCAAACTGCGGCGTTTGGCGTTTTTTTCGCGGTTCTAAATTTTCAAATGCGGTGTGCAATAAAAACAAACATTTAGCAATTGCCTGTTTTACTACTACTATACTTAAATAATAAATAATAATAATAATATAATAAGTAATAATAATAAATAATAATAAAATAGTAGTTAATAATAATAATAATAATACAAACTATAATACTAATAAATATATAATATATAGTACAATAATAATAATAATAATAATATAAATAATAATAATATAATAATTATATATAAAAATATATTAATTACACCTATATTATTATTATTGATTAATAAACTTAATATTATTAATTATTATTATTATTCATTTATTATTATCAATATATAATTATTCAATATTATTTTTTATTTTTTTTTTTATTTATATTTATTCTCATTTATTTATTTATTTATTTATTTAATTTAATTTTATATATTGATTATTTATTTATTTAATTAATTTTATTTATTTATTTATTTAATTTATTTATTTATTTATTTATTTATTTTATATATTTATTATATATATATATATATAATATATATATATATATTATATATTATATTTATAACTATATATAAATATATATATATATATAATATATATATAATATATATTATATATATATATATATATATATATATATAATAATAATAAATAAAGGAGAGAGGCGATGGACGTATTTAGAAAGGGCAAATTTGATTTGCTCGCTGTGAATGAAACAAAGATGAAAGGAAACGGTGAAAACGAATGATGTGGAGCGAAATGTGTTAATGCTGATGTGGAAAGTAATGGGAGGGGGAGAGAAGGAGGTGCAATTCTGATGAGTGACTTGTGGTATAGATCTATGGTAGATTTTTTGTGTGTGAGTACTAGAATTCTAATGGTTAAATTTAAGTTTGAAAAGGTCAAGGTATGTGTGGTTTTAACATATGGCCCATCAAAGGGTAGTGTTGAAGAGAGTACGATTTTCTTGGGTAATATGAATGATGTTTTAGATGGGGAGTAGGAGCTTCATATTGATTGTGTTGGGTGACCTCAATGGTTGGATAGGTGATCAAAAAAGGAATGGCATAACAGGTGGCTTTGGGGTGTCGGGAGAAAATGAGAATGGTAGGAAGGTGATTGATTTCTGAGAGGAGAATGGTATGAGTATAAGTAATACTTTCTTTAAACAAAAGAGTATTCATAAGTATACTAGAGTTGGTGTAGGAAGAGATGGTATCGAAGTGAAAAGTATGATTGATTTTGTGTTGGTGAAGAAGGAGATGTTGAAGTATGCGTTGGATGTTAAATCCGTGTGGGGTTAGGAATGGGATTAGTATATCATTATGTTGTTTTATGTTAAATAAAGTTAGTAGGGGCTTGGGTGGAGAGGAAGGTGATAAGGAAGGAAGTGGGTAGAATTAAGAGTGAGAAATTAAATGAACAAGGTAATAAGGATAAGCGTTAAGAGCGCTTGCAAGTAAATCAGTTGTATGGGAACAAGTTCAAACTGAACAAATCTGGAATCAAATGAAGGATGCGGTTGTTATCAGTGCAAAAGAAGTATGTGAATGTAATAAAATAAGAAGTAAGGATGCTAACAGTGAGTGGTGGAATGAAGAGGTGATGCAAGCGGTTAAAAATAAAAAAGAAGGCAATGATGAGGCTTCAAAAGAAAGATGTTTGGAATTATAATAGGAGGAAAAAAGGAATACTAAAAAATGCATACGTAGGAGGAAAAAAAGGGGTAAATGAACAGTTTGGAAGGAGGATGAATGAGAACTTACAAGGGAATAGGAAACTCTTCTTGAAGGAAACGCGAAAGGTTAAGAATGAGAATAAGTGGAATCTGCTTAGAATAATGAATAGGGATGGTGCTTTCGTAACTGATGAAATGGATGTGGGGGGAATATGGAAGGAACACTTTGAAAATCTGCATAACATTGGCAGTAATGAAGAAGTGATAGTGAATGTGTGTAGGAAGAAATAGATATTTTCAGGATGGGGTAATACTGTAGGTAGAGTATGAGTGTGTGTGGGTTTGATGGTGCAAGAAGGAATAGGTATTTTGGGGATGACGTTATTAGTAACGAGTAGGTAATGGGTAGAGTGAGAAAGTTGAGGAATGATAAATCTGCAACGTATAAGATAAATTACTGGTGAAAATGCAAGAACGGAGGCGAGATGGTGTTGATTGGATTTTGGAAGTTGGTGTAACAAAAGCGTTATGGAGGGTATAGTTCCGAGGGATTGGAGGAGAACAGTAATAGTACCCTTATATGAGGGTAAGGGGGATAAGGGCAACTGTTGGAATAATAGAGGAATTAGTTGATTGAGTATTTATGCTGGTATGTTGGTCGAAAGAGTGCGTCAAGTGACTGAAAGACTGATTGGTGAAGAACAAGGTGCGTTTTACCAAGAGGCTAGAGAATAAGTTGTGGATCAAACTTACATTCCACATATTGAGAAAATGAGGAGAGAAGAATAAGTTGTATTTTAGGTATTTATGTATTTGTGACAGGCGTATGATAGGATTAATAGGGAAGCTCTTTGGTAGGTGTCAGTGATATATGGTATTCGTGGTAAGCTTCTGTAATGGGAATCAAAAAGTATCGTATGACATAGTTGAAGCGTGTGTAAGAAAAATAAATGTCGAAAGTGATTTGGTTTAATATTAATAGCTGAGTGAGGCGAGAGCATGTGTTAATGTCTCCTATAGAGATTAATATCCAATATATTATGTTTAGATTACATTATGGGCTGGAGATGGTATTAGAAATGATGGAGAATGGGAAGATAGAGAGTGGGGGGGGGTGCTCTACCTATTTATTATATGTGGATGATTTGGTTTTGTTAGGTAAATCTTAAGAGAGTTTGAGAGAATTTGTAGAGAGATTTGGCGGGTGTGTAAAATGAGGGGTTTTGGAAGTAGACGAACGAAAGAGAAGGTTATGTTTTGAGTGAGGGCCGTCATAATAACTCTGAGACTATCACATTAGATGGTAAGCAGCTGGAATGAGTTTAAATATTTAGGATATATGTTGGATGAAAAGGGAACGAATGATGCAGAAAGTAGTAGGAAAGTTGTCAATGGCAGGAAGATGGCTGATGCAATTAAATCGTTGGTGAATGTAAAGGAACTGTCTTGAGTGCGCTAAAGCTTTACATGAGGGTATCTTGTTACCTGTGTTAATGTATAGTAGTGGAGACTAGGGTTTTTTTTTTTGGGGGGGGGGGAGCAACTATGGTCCTGGGAGTAAGAGGTATAGATCTAAAAGTACAATGTGTTCAGATGGATAATCTTAGGGGGCGTGTTAGGTGTGAGAAGAATTGATAAAATGAGGAATGAATGTATTAGAGAGTTGTGTGGTGGGAAATGTGTGTGTGCTGGTGTGAAAAGGAATGAGAGGGGAGAGAAGGAGTTGCAATTTTGATGAGTGACAGTGACTTGTGGTACAGAGCTATGGTAGACTTTGTGTTTGTGAGTACTAGAATACTAATGGTTAAATTTAAGTTTGAAAAGGTCAAGGTATGTGTGGTCGTGTCGTATGGTCCATCTGAGGGAAATGTTGAAGAGAGCTGTTTATGTTTTGGATGGGGTGTGTAGGAGCTTCAGATTGATTGTGTTGGGGGACCTAAATGGTTGGATAGGTGATCAGAAAAGAGATGGTATAACAAGGTGGTTTTGGTGTGTCGGGAGAAAATGAGAGTGGTAGGAAGGGGATTGACTTCTGTGAGGAGAGAGGTATGTGTGTAAGTAAAACTTTCTTTAAACACAAGAGTATCCATAAGTTATACTAGAGTTAGTGTAGTAGAACGATGTCTGAGTGAAAAGTATGACTTGATTTTGTGTTGGTCGAAGAAGGAGATGTTGAAGTATATGTTGGATGTTAAATCAGTGAGAGGTTTAGGAATGGGATTATCGGATCATTATGTTGTTCTATGAAATATTAAGTTAGTGGAGGCTTGGCATGGAGAGGAGGTGATACGGAAAGAAGTGGGTAGATATTTAAGAGTTGAAGAAAGTTAATTGAACATATAATATTGGATAAGTATTAAGAACACTCGCAAGTAAAATCAGTTGAATGTGAACAATGTGAAAATTAAACAAATCTGGGAGCAAATGAAAGGAGGCAGTTGTTTAGTAATGCCAGCAAGGAAGTTGTGTGGATCGGTGGAGTAAATGT
>JABUQX010100363.1:12500-28756 GCA_015478945.1 Trachelipus rathkii
TTCGTATATGTACTTTACACACGGCTGTTTCATCTGTGAATGGATAAAGGTTTCCCTTCGACATTTCTTATATATACACCTTTATGGTTCTAAGTTGGGCATTATTCAAAGTTATATAGTGCACACTAGGAAAGCTTATAACTCTGATATTTTAGGAAAATGTATCACTCTAGTAACCGGGGCTTTAGTGTTTCCAACATACTGGGGTTCTACAATATCAGTGCAAACATACGCTACGCCTGGGTCACGTAACATCTTTGAAGGATCACTACAAAATGTAATGAATCATCGTGGTTGCCTTTTTTGATACAAGTCCTATCTATAATACTCTTCAATAGTAGGAATATAACGTATTAAATTCATTTAGAGATGAATGGGATATCGTAGTTCTCATATTGTGTCCATCACGTAAGTAATTTACATTTACGAACCAATCTGAAGTTGGCAAATAAATAAACTTTCTATCTTTCAAGTTTAACTCGAGCTTGGGACTTTAAAGTTATTAACACGCTGTCTTCGTTGACTGCCTTATTAACTAGAAATACTAAATCTTTACATATCCGGCTTGATCCAAATTGTTTTTTTAAGTCTACGAACACATCGGTAAGAGATTTAATAGAGCCACGGTTTATTAAATATCTTTCAAAGAAATAATCTTTGTCGGCGGCCCGCTTGACAATCCTCATATGTGTTAATTTTTAATACGTTTTTAACACTCTCAACATTTCTAAATATCACAAACGCTGTGTGTGAATCAGGTATATTCTCGATATGCGCATCCTGTATCATTTCGCATAAAACTACTTCATACATTTCTCTTTCGAGCTTTATAGGGTTCAATAACTCTGTAGTAAAGTCTGATATTTTATTTTCAGGATGTAGATCCATAGAAGCGATGAAGGTAACGTTAAATAGAAATCATCTTCACTTTCCATGTTCACAAAGTAAACTGATCAATGTTTCTTAATTTCCATAGATTTATAATAACTATAAATTTCATAGTGAACCCACCCATTTGACAAGATATTGTTTAATTTTACTTTTTCCTTTAGATCCTATTATTTTTCTATTTTATATTCGTGACTCTTAGGATCAAACCATATTTTTTGTATTGTTCATAGAACCCTCCTTTTATTTTTTCACCATCTAAATCCTCAAGATAGTATAATTTTAAACTGTGTCTCGGGAATTCTCTGATGGTATCTACTTTAAAAAATTTCTCTTGACCATCCAGCTTCGTACCCTTTTCTGAAATTTTCATCAGTCCTAGACACTCTCACATAATCTCCTACTTTAACATCTGTGTTATCTTTTATTTTGCTCACTGTGTTACTAGGTACAAAAGGTTTTGTCTTCGCCATCTCTACAGGGGTATTCCTAAGTGTTCTATGATGAGATCTATTATAGGAGTAAGCCAGGTCTTGTAGTATACCGAAATATTTAAATATATTCATCTTCGTGAAATACCTATGCATTTCTTTTATAGTTCTTTGTACTCTTTCAACTACCGCAGCTTTATTAACCGAGAACGTATTGTAGTACCCTATATCATACTGTGACTATTTCTTGAAATTCCTTTCCTAAAAATTGATCAATAGATCAATAGATCATGAATGGGCAGGAGGGGTGGTGGGGAAGGTGGTTTGATTTACTGCTTTAGTGTATGTAAAACATAAAAAAGAATAAAATTTTTGGTAAAAAATATATTTTAAAACGGAAAAAATAAAAAGTTTTATAGAAAATATGACTTGGATCAAAAGATCATGGATGGGCAAGAGGGGTGGGGGAGGGTGGTTTGATTTACTGATTAACTGCTTTAGGGTATGTAAAACAAAAAAGAATAACAATTTTGGTAAAAAATATATTTTTAAACAAATAAATAAGTTTTATACAAAATATGACTTGAATCAATAGATCAATAGATCATGGATGGGCAGGAGGTGTGCTAGGGAGGGTGGTTTGATTTACTGATTTAGGGTATGTAAAACATGCTATAAACAAAATTTTTTGCTAAAGAACTAGCAAAGAACTAAAAAATGAAGTATGAAAACAGAACACGTTTGCGCCGGATCGCGCCTGCGGGCGCGCACGCTCGCGCCGGTTTCGCGCCAGGTCGGGCAGACAGGCGGGACTTCTTGCATGGGTCCTCAAACACCCAAACTATCATATTTGAGATCCACAGACCCGATAACACCAACATTGTATTGTTATACGAATGTTTACTACATCGGCACCGTACTGGATCCAGCACCGGTGCCGTTGCCAACTATCCAAATTAATAGGTAACGTCACCACCTCGCGCGCGGCCAAATTTTAGGATGGTACAATAAACCTAACCCGGTAGATACATATACACAGAAAAGGTTGCTCCGAAGTTGGTCCTATATTACTGGTCCCCCCCTCTGTCCCCCGTCAGCTCGAGCCCCCTAAATATGTAAAAAAATCGAAAATATTGATATTATATCGATATGTTTGATATATCGATATTTTAAGCGAATAAAACGTCTATTTACCTATCATAGAGGGTGCCTGGCAAAAAAAAATTTAAATCCGACCTCCCGTTCCTTAGGCACCAATCTAAACTTTGTCCATATATATATATATATATATATATATATATATATATATATATATATATATATATATATATATATATATATATATATATATATATATATATATATATATATATATTAGGATTAAGCTAATTTTGATTTTTCAGTCTAATTAAATTATTTGCAAGATTGGCGGCGAAATGAATTTTACAGTTTTAATATAATTGTAATGAGATTTAAAAGAAAATTTTTTTGGACTACGTTAATAGTGATATTAATTTATTATTGTTATTATGAAAATCAATTCGGATTCGGATCTAATAATTTAAAAGACTTTACCGACAACAATCAAAGTGAAAGTTACCCTGGAAGGAATTATGATGTGTGGAAGATGGAAATTTTGAAAGGAAATGGGTACTGGAATTTCAGGAATTTTAACTCAGAAGAAATGAATAAACTCTCCACTTTAGGAAGAAGGCTTTTCTTGCACGAGGATATTGGACTTCCCCAACCAACGGAATTTTTAATTTATATTTATAAATTTGGACCAAGGCTTAAATTGAGGTTAATTAATCATTACGGAAAACAAAGCTCGGATCCATTTGGAAAATGTTCAGTTAAAAATTGTAGAATATCTTACGACCACAACGACTTTCATTCCGCTGATGCTGTTCTGTTTCATTTGCATTTAATAGATGGTCCTCCTATAGAACTACATCGAATCAATTATGATCAACGATGGGTGTGGATGAGCGATGAAAGTATATTTAACACTTTTAACAAAGCTAAAGATAAAAATTTGGACCATTATAACAATTTTTTTAATTGGTCAATGACATCGTTCTAAGTGATGTTCCTGTACCCTATGGTCGTGTCGTGCCATTACTAGACGAATTAGCAAGATCAGATTTGGACGTTTTTAGCAGAAAAAAATAAACGCTCACTTTATTCTAGGGTCTAACTGTTCTGGAAAAAATGGGGGTGGAATTATGTGAAGATATTAGAAAATATATACAAATTGATATTTATGGTCATTGTGGAAAGCTGAAGTGCTCAGGTCATTTCAACAAGGACTGCACTCGTCTTAATCCCTACAAATTTTATCTTGCATTTGAAAATTCAAACTTAAAGATTACATCACTGAAAAGGTAATATATATATATATATATATATATATATATATATATATATATATATATATATATATATATATATATATATATATATATATATATATATATATATATATATATATATATATATATATATATATATATATATATATATATATATATATATATATATATATATTGTACGTATTCAGCAATGATCGCTAAAGGATTAAATATATAATAGAAGCCTTTATAGAAAATCTTGTTAATAATTTAGAAGGAAAGTCACTATATAATAATTTATTTAAGCACAAATTTTCGTTTCTTTTCTGAAACCTCATCAGGTGCTGGTTGTTGTAAGACTAAAATTAAATTTAATATTAACAATAGAAATCTAAAAAGTAATTTATATTTTAGATTTAAGATTTTTATAGAAATTAGTGGAGTTCAAAATGTTATTTAGAGGGGGACTGATATTGATTTCACCTTTTTGTCTATTATAATTATTGGTGTTAAGGATGTAGTAGGATTCAAGTAATTTTCTTCTGTGTAAATCTTTTGAATGTATGAGAGGGGTCATATTGTTAATGTCAATAGTATGGTTATGTGTGGCACGATGTAATGTGAGGGCAGAATTTAGGTTGTCAGTGGTAAGGTCATGTTTGTGTTGGTACAGTCTACGGTTAAAGTCATGTGTTTCTCCGATGTATAAGGAGTTACAATGAAGGCAAGGGATTTTATAAACACATTGGGGTATGTTAGTGGGTCGATTTATGTTGGGTCTAAGAATAGCTTTAAGGCTTCTATTATATATATATATATATATATATATATATATATATATATATATATATATATATATATATATATATATATATAATATATATATATATATATATATATATTTATAAAAATATATCTATAACTATATATATATATATATATATATATTATATATATATATATATATATATATATATATATATATTCCACATAAAATTAGAATTACAATAATATCCACTCCATTACGTTCTCATACCGAAACACTGATAATGCTTAATTAACATGTTTGCATATGGAAAATTAATTGCTCAGAGTGTGATAGTTGATATATTGGGAAAACTATTGTCAGTAAATGAAGAATGGAGTAGCATATATATAACCTAACAACTGATTCCACTAACTCTACTTTTGTTTAACACATAAACTTAACCGGACACATTATTAAAATACCCCAACAACTCTAGCCCCAATTATTGATATATAAAAAAAAAAGAAAAGTTGGTGAGAGCTTTTATATAAATACTTGCGAAAACTTTAACAGGGTTGGAGGTGAATATGGGAATGACTGTTCTTAAATAATCTGTTGAAGGATCTGATTTTTCCAAAGATACCAACTAGAAGAGAGAGAGAGAGAGAGAGAGAGAGAGAGAGAGAGAGAGAGAGAGAGAGAGAGAGAGAGAGAGAGAGAGAGAGAGAGAGAGAGAGTGAGAGAGAGAGAGAGAGAGAGAGAGAGAGAGAGAGAGAGAGAGAGAGAGAGAGAGAGAGAGAGAGAGAGAGAGAGAGAGAGAGAGAGAGAGAGAGAAGTTATTATATTAAGTACCTTCACCACTTTATTATTTATTTTTTATTTCTTAATTTTGTATAATTTTATAGATTTTTTATAATTAATTAATTTGTATTTGAAATATAATTTTAATTCTTCATATTTGATAAGCTGAATGAAGTTGACAGTTACGTCTACGAAACGTCCAGATAAATAAAGCTACAAGTCTTGATTCTTTTTTTTTTTCAAAGTATTACGTCTGGCGTGTTTAGTGTGTTATAGCATCATATATATATATATATATATATATATATATATATATATATATATATATATATATATATATATATATATATATATATATATATATATATATATATATATATATATATATATATATATATGATTGGTGTCTATCTGTGGTGATCAAGGTGATAGATGATTTCTTGGCAGAGGCCGAAATTCTGTTGGATGATAACCAAGTTTCTAGGAGATTTAGGTAAGTCTGACAGAGATTTGTGGCTGTGGGTACTGAGGGGTCTGATATGTTTAAAGTTATGTCATCTGCGTAGGGTATTATTTATGAATTGGGAGTTTGGGGGTAGGGATATATTAATAATAATAATATATTAAAAATAGGTTGAACAGGAATGGAGATTGGATGGTTCCTTGGGGAACTCCATTTCATAGTTTCACCGTTTTTGTGTTTTGACGTTTGCTGGATACTTGTGCTGTGCGTCCAGATATAAAATTAGAAATCAATTATTTGTAATTGTTGTGGAAGGGAGAATTTTAAATTTTTTGGATGAGAATGTGTCGTCTAGGTATTATGTCCAGGGTTGTGGAGTAGGAGTGGCGGAGTCGGTCAAATTGAAGAGAGTGGAGTCAGAGTCGGTAATTTTGAAGAGGGTGGAGTCGAAGTCTGTAATTTTAAAAAGGTTGGAGTCAGTAACTTTCAAGATAGTAGAGTTGGAGTCAGAATATTTTGAACTGATAAAGTTATGAATTGTGACTGTGAGTGACTTCAATCACTTTATGCAAGCTCACTGACTTGCGACTTCCACAGCACAAAATGCAATTGCAAACTTCAAAGTTTTTTAACCTGCACCTTATGTTTCAATTTGGATTATATCCTAATAAATTCACTCTTCAACCTTATACCATCTATATTTAAGATACTGAAGGAATAAAAGACTCCATGGTACGAAGAGAAATTTCTCTCATTGATAATGATATTTTACTAGCTGCTGTTTATATTGATCCTATCTACAAGGTAAGCTTAACTGAAGATCAACAAACAAATAGCTGAATCTGCAATTTGCAATGTTACCATTTGTATGAAAAGTTGCAGGAAGTTCAAGAAGAAAAGGATATATCTGAACATATTATCCCCATTACTATCCCCATTACTACCTTCTCAAGTCATTTTTCAGAAAGCTCAGAAGATGAGTATGAAAAGCTTCTAGATATTGAAGAGCTTAGTCGAAAGCGTCGACTGGTTCAAGAAAAGGTCAAGGTCCTTCCTCATCCTTGTACATAATATTCCATAACTTTAAACAAAATTCTTTGCTGCACTGAAAGAAGTTGAAAAAATTGATATAACTTCAAAGCTTAAATTAGAAGAGGCCATCGAAAAGTATCCAGATATTGTACAAGAAGCTGCAATTGCTGTTATTTCTCTACACTCCAACACAAGTTGGCAGTTACTAGACAGCACCTTTTTGCATTATAAATCAGACCTAAGAGGAAAAATGAAGGAGGACCTGGCAGATGCTATTCTATTTTTAAGAACTAATTCATTCAATGAGTAGATGACACTAGATGTAAGTTCATGTAACTAAGTAATGTAGCAGTTTATATATATATATATATATATATATATATATATATATATATATATATATATATATATATATATATATATATATATATATATATATGTATATATATATATATA
The DNA here is from genome assembly GCA_015478945.1 of Trachelipus rathkii. Taxonomy (NCBI): domain Eukaryota; kingdom Metazoa; phylum Arthropoda; class Malacostraca; order Isopoda; family Trachelipodidae; genus Trachelipus; species Trachelipus rathkii. Next base: position 19,671 of record JABUQX010100363.1, read on the forward strand.
TATATATTCTATATATATATATATATATATATATATATATATATATATATATATATATATATATATATATATATAAGGCCGTAGACGGAGTGGGGGTCAGGGGTTCAACCCCCCGAAATTATTTAAGTTATCAAAATTTTTTGATGGCTTAAGTCTCTTAATTATAATTTTAATAATAGTAAAAATAATAGTTAAATAAACATTAAGTATATTTACATTAATAGAAATGAGAAACATATGTTTATCATGATATTTTTTTGTTTAAGTAGATGTTGTTCTCATATATATATATATATATATATATATATATATATATATATATATATATATATATATATATATATATATATATATATATATATATATATATATATATATATATATATATATATATATACAGTGGCATCAGGGGGGCCAGGGGGCCATGGCCCCCCGAAATTTACACTAAAAATTTTTAAGCATCATATTCTCAACAGATTAGAGGCGTGGCTTCCATTCGGAATTGAATATAAGCCACGCCTCGAATCGTACGTCATAAACATGGCGTATGACGTCATTATATATATATATATATATATATATATATATATATATATAATATATATATATATATATATATATATATATATATATATATATATATATATATATATATATATATATATATATATATATATTAGATATATTTATTATATATAGATTTTAATGTTATTTTCTCTCTCTCTCTCTCTCTCTCTCTCTCTCTCTCTCTCTCTCTCTTTCTCCCCCCCCCCTCTCTCCCTCTCCCTCTTTCTCTCTCTCTCTCTCTCTCTCTCTCTCTCTCTCTCTCTCTCTCTCTCTCTCTCTCTCTCTCTCTCTCTCTCTCTCTCTCTCTCTCATTTTCTTCTTATTTCGTTCAACTTTAAAATTTTAAAATGAAAATAAGAACAGATATTAGAGACTTTTTCCACAAAAAAAGTAAGCAATGTGGTAATAAAGATTTCTGTTATTCAAAGAGTGAGGTTCTAGGACTCAAATCAGTTTCTCCTGGAACTTTTCTGTAACTGCGATAGCAGCTGAAAAATCTCAAGTAGACGGTGATGTTTTTCCTTCCCAAGCGTCTATATGTCAGGGGCATTCAAGGAATACAGAAAGGATTGTTCATCTCAACGATATTGGCAATTTCATAGGTACGGTATTTAGCAATAAGGAAAAAGTGGAAATATTAAAATATCTCTGGAAATCAGATTCAAAATATATATTTCCTGCTCAGGAAGGCAAAGGTGGGGAAATATTTTCAGAGAAAGTGGCTTGATGATATTAAGTCGTTAGCTTACTAACGCTGGGGTTTATTACTCAAATTGTGCATTGTTTTTGGAAACAAAAGAAAAATACCAGGATTTGGGTGTTTTTGTCTCGAGATCGTATTCAAACTTAAAGAAAGCGATTGAGTCTTTCAAAAAACACGAGGCAACTAAATATCACAGAGAATCGGTAGAAAAGAGATTTGCTGTAGAAAAGCAGGTTCAAGAAAAAATCGAGAGCATCCACAAACAGATTGACAGTCAGAAGAAAGCGGCTAATTCCAATTGCTGAAACAATTCGATTTTGTAGTAAGCAAAATATATCGTTACGTGGACATTATGACTCAGGTCGAATAGAACTCTTCTGGCCTGCGGGAAACGATGGCAATTTTCGGAGTCTTTTAAGATGTTCTTTCAGAACATTTAAAAACTAGTGCTAGAAATGCCATGTATACCAGTTTCACAGTCCAAAATGCTCTAATTCAGTCATTTGCGTATCTCATTCAACGTAAAATTGTGCAAAACATAAATAAAAGTAAATTTTTAACTGTCTTAGCCGATGAGACGACCGATGTGTCCCAGGAGGAACAATTTTCGTTGTGTGTGTGTTACGTTGATATTGATACTCTTACCGTCAAAGAAGATTTTTTGTGTTTCGTCTCAGTAAATGATTTGACGGGAATAAGTCTTGCAAAATTAATTGAAGAAAAAGTAACTGAACTTGGTTGGGATATGAATAATCTAAGAGGACAGGGGTATGACGGTGCAGCAGCAATGAGTGGTGAGTTCAAGGGTGTTCAGAGAGTAATAAATGAAAAATGTCACAAAGCTATTTATACTCACTGCTTTTTGCATTGCTTAAATTTATGCCTCACAGACGCTTCTAAAGTTCAAAATATTCAAAACGATTGCAGACACACGTTATTGATTTGGTGAGTGCATATAATGAAGTGAATCTAGTTAAAACTAAACTTGAAGCCATCAGAGAAAATGCAACATTAGAATTTCAGTAGATTTTTGAAGAATGTGTAAGCGCGTCTGAATCCGAGCTGGGTATTGAAATTGCTGTACCAAGAATTAACAAATTCCAAAAATACAGACCCAACATTCCTACTTCCTACCCACAGACTTATTATCGCACATCCATTTTTATACCATTCTTGGATGATTTAATACCAGCATTAGGAGAGAGGTTTTTAAATCATAAAGAAATTATATCTTCCTTGCACTTTGTCACACCAAACAGGTGTAATGTGCCATATGAGAAGATTAAAGATATAACATTTTACGAAGAAGATCTCGAAAGCCCAATTGAGGATTTAGTAAATGCAGAATGGGATTTACGGAAGTTGTAATGGCATCACAGCACAGATCGTCCAAAAACAGCAATAGACGAACTAGTTTCTTGTTCGAAGTCACAATTTACAAATATTTACATCTTGTTGAAAATACTGGCAATTTTACCCGTGTCTGCTGCTTAAGTAGAAAGAAGCTTTTCAATATTATGACTTCTGAAAACCTACTTGAGAAATACTATTGGAGATGAAAGACTTACTGGACTTTCCCTCCTCTAAATACATCGAAATATTGACATAAAACTGAAGATGTTATCTCGGACTTTGCTCACTCTCATGCCCATCGATTAAAGTTAACATCAGGTAAGATGATTTTAGAAATTTATATATATTATTTTTATTTTTTCTTAGAAATTTAATATTTGTTCCTTTACTATATATATATATATATATATATATATATATATATATATATATATATATATATATATATATATATATATATATATATATATATATATATATATATATATATATATATATATATATATATCAGTGGCGTAGCTAGATTTTTTTACATGGGTAGGCAAGATATGTATATATTATATATATATATATATATATATATATATATATATATATATATATATATATATATATATATATATATATATATATATATATATATATATATAGGAGGAAATACACTCTTACTCGAAACGATGAAATTACCTCCCATTTTAATGGTGCGTCTTTCTCTTTGCGTTTATATTCTTTTACACTCTTCCCCAGGCAACATATTACTGACTACCATTTATCCACATATCATATACACATGATTAAAGTACACACCCCACTTCTAGATAACACCTTACAGACATCCCTACTACTCATATCCCTGTGTGCGGGGAGAAAGAATTTCCCACATCGTATGTCCTGCGTGTCGTAGAAGTCGACTAAGGGGCGGTGGTAGTTGGGTTGGCTGCCCACTACCACCTATCTCTTGCTAGGAATGCTGATGCATGCCTTGGAGATGGTCGTGATCGCCGTAAGCGACCTTCTATCTTTCAGCGAAATTGTATGAATCGTATGGGTACATGGAATGTCAGAGGAATAAATGTTGAGGAGAAGAGGAGAGAGGTGATGGATGTATTTAGAAAGGGCAAATTTGATTTGCTCGCTGTGACTGAAACAAAGATGAAAGGAAAAGGTGAAGTTGAGTGGTGTGGTGTGAAATGTGTACGTGCTGGTGTGGAAAGAGAATGAGAGAGGGAGAGAAGGAGTTGCAATTTTGATGAGTGACCTGTGGTATAAATCTATGGTAGACTTTGTGTGTGTTAGTCCTAGAATTCTAATGGTTAAATTTAAGTTTGAAAAGGTCAAGGTATGTGTGGTTGTGACGTATGGTCCATCTGAGGGAAACGTTGAAGAGAGTACGATTTTTTGGGATAATCTGAATGATGTCTGGATGGGGTGAGTAGGAGCTTCAGATTGATAGTGTTGGGGACCTGAATGGTTGGATAGGTGATCAAAAAAGGGATGGTATAACAGGTGGTTTTGGGGTGGCGGGAGAGAATGAGAATGGTAGGAAGGTGATTGATTTCTGTGAAGAGAGAGGTATGTGTGTAAGTAATACTTTCTTTAAACACAAGAGTATCCACAAGTATACTAGAGTTGGTGTAGGTAGAGATGGTATCAAATTGAAAAGTATGATTGATTTTGTGTTGGTGAAGAAGGAGATGTTGAAGTATGTATTGGATGTTAAATCAGTGAGGGGTTTAGGAATGGGATTATCGGATCATTATGTTGTTCTATGTAAAATTAAGTTATTGGGGGCTTGGATGGAGAGGAAGGTGATACGAAAGGAAGTAGGTAAAATTAAGAGTAAGAAGTTAAGTGAGCAAGACAATAAGGATAAGTATGTAAGAGCGCTCTCTAAATGCAAATCAGTTGAATGTGAACAAGTTGATACTAGAACAAATCTGGGGGCAAATGAAGGAAGCAATTGTTAGTAGTGCAAAGGAGGTGTGGATGTGCTAAAGTAGGAGTAAGAATGTTAACAGCGAATGGGGGAATGAAGAGGTGATGCAAGCGGTTAAAAAAAAAAAAAAAGAAGCGTGGTTGAATGTACTAAAAGCAAATGATGAGGTTTCAAAGAAAGATGCTTGGAATTATATAAGGAGGAAAAAAGAAATACTAAAAGGTGCATACGTAGGAGAAAACAAGAGGTAAATGAACAGTTTGGAAGGAGGATGAATGAGGACATACAAGGGAATAGGAAGCTCTTCTGGAAGGAAGCGAAAGGTTAGAAGAATGATAAGGGGAATCTGCTTAGATAATGAATAGGGATGGTGCTTTTGTAACTGATGAAATGGATGTGGGGGAGTGGAAAGAACACATCGAAAATCTGCACCAATAATAACAGTAATGATGAGGTGTTGAGTGAATGTGTGTGTGGTTTTGATGGTGCAAGAAGGAGTAGATATTTTGGGGATGGGGTTATTAGTAAGGAGGAGGTAATGGGTAAGAGTGAAAGTTGAAGAATGGTAAATCTGCAGGTATAGATGAAATTACTAGTGAAATGATCAAGAGAGACGGAGGCGAGATGTTGATTGATTGGATTTAGGAAGTTGTGTAATAAAGCGTTTATGGAGGGTATAGTTCAAGGGATTGGAGGAGGCAGTAATAATACCCATATATAAGGGTAAGGGAGAAAGGGAACTGTAGAAATTATAGGGGAATAAGTTTGTTGAGTGTAGGGGAGGTATATGCTGGTATTTGGTTGAAAGAGTGCGTCAAGTGACTGAAGGATTGTTGGTGAAGAACAAATTGCGTTTAGGAGTGGTAGAGGGAGTGTGTTGATCAAATCTTTACATTGAAACGAATGATTGAGAAAATATGAGGGAGAAGAAGAATAAATTATATTTAGGTTTATGGATTTACAACAGGCGACTGATAGAGTTAATAGGGAAGCTTTATGGCGAGTATTAGTGATATATGGTGTTGGTGGTAGGCTTGAATGGAATCAAAAGTATGTATGACGATGATGGAAGCGTGTGTAGAATAAATGGTGTGTGTCAATGGTGATTGGTTTAGGATTAATAGCGGAGTGAGACAGGGTTGTTATGTCTCCTTGGTTATTCAATGTGTATGGATGGGGTTATGAAAGAATTCGAGGTGGGGATGGCAGAAATGGTGTTAGAATGATGGAGAATGGAGAGGAGTGGAGGGTGCCCTACCTGTCCCATATGCGGATGATTTGGTTCTGTGTGGCAGATCTGAAGAGAGTTTGAGAGGATTGGTAGAGAGATTTGGCAGAGGGGTATGTAAAAGGAGGGTTTGAAAGTAAGAAAAGAGATAGGTTATGGTTGTGAGTGAGGACAGTCCTCAGTGTGAAGATATATTTTAGATGATGAGCAGCTGGAGCAAGTGTCTGAGTTTAATATTTAGGAATTTATGTGTTGGATGAGAAGGGGAACGGATGATGCAGAGTGTAGTAGGAAAGTTGAGGAATGGCAGGAAGGTTGCTGGTGCAATTAAATCGTTGGTGGTGTAAAGGGACTAAGTCTTGGAGTGCGCGGGTCTTACATGAGGTATGTTGTTACCTGTGTTATTGTATGGTAGTGAGACTATGGTCTGGAATAAGAAGTATAGATAGATCAAAAGTTCAATGTGTTCAGATGGACAATCTTAGGGGCATGCTAGGTGTGAAAAGAATTAATAAAGTGAGGAATGAACGTATTAGGGAGTGTGTGGTGTGAAGAAAGGGGGTAAATGAGAGAATAAATGAAAGTATGTTGAGATGGTTTGGTCATGTGGAAGGATGGATGTATGCCAGTTCTAGTTAAGCAGTGTAAAATCTCAGATGTGGTGAACCAAATGCAAATTGAAGAAGGTGCCGTTTGGAACAGTGCCGAAAGAAATAAGTGATAAAGTGCAGCAGTAAGAGAAAATGTTTTGCAACAGCATAGATGTATATTACCTAAGTAAATGACTCTAAATGAACATTACCATGGTAAGGGGTCATCCATAATTGATACTGTGTTTTCTGTCTGCCACACTATTAATAATATAAATGAGTCAGCTCAAGCATTTCTTCAATGTTTATGCGTTCTCTACCACTACTTTTCCAGTGTCTTGCATTTGTGCGGTGTTGAAGGCGAAGCAAGTATATATGTAATATAATATAATATATATATATATATATATCTTTATATCTTATATGTAAGCAAATGTATATATATATTAACAATATAATATATATAATATAATATATATATATTATTTATTGACTATTTATTAATTATTTATTATTTTTTATGATTTATTATTTATTTATTATTTATTTATTTTTTATTTATATTTATTTATTTTTTTACATTTATTTATTCTTTGTTTGAATAAATCAATAATATAACAAAAAATAAATCGTCATAAATCAAATGTAAATTATAAATGAAAAACGGTTTCAAAGAAAGGAATTTAAAAAATACCTGATATATGGCAACAACGCCAAACGAAGAGCAGGCTCGCCTGTCTTAATATCATTGCAAATATAGGAGATATTTTATTTCAGCTACGCGTACCTTAGGTAGGCAAGTTATGCAGTAGATAGGCAGGCAAAGCATAAATAGCTCATTTTTTGTTTATATTTCTTTAAGATTTTGTAGTTTAATTTTCTTATGGTTTCTTATTAAATTAACATTTTTTATATTCGTTGGTTTTTTTCAAATTATTTTGTTTTTAAAAATAAGAAAGGCACTGCCTACCCAGCCTATCCCTTAACTACATACTGATATATATATATATATATATATATATATATATATATATATATATATATATATATATATATATATATATATATATATATATATATATATATATATATATATATATATATATATATATATATTATATATAAATAAATATATATATATATATAAATAATATATATAAATATAAAAGAAAAGTTTTCTTCTGGCCCCCGAAAAATTATATATATATATATATATATATATATATATATATTATATATATATATATCTATAGACACATATACAATATATATATATATATATATATATATATATATATATATATATATATATATATATATATATATATATATATATATATATATATATATATATAGGTCAGCGTTTGGATTGTCCGTCATATGTATCTTAAAAACTATTAATGCTACAGTAAAAAAACGGAATACATTGCTGGAATGCTGGTCCAATTTTAGTGCGGAAAATGTAAAAAAAAAAAAAAAAAAAAAAAAATTATATCTCAAAAACTACAATAGCTACAGCGAAAAGGAATACATTTTTGGAATCCTGGTAAAATTTTACATAAGAAAATGTAAAAAAAATAAAAAAAATAAAAAATTATTGTTAATAATTATAGTAATATGATTAGAAGGCCTATTTAGAGACCTTTTATTGGTTTCTCGTTAAAATAAATAGACTTTCTATTAAAATAAATAGACTTTCTATCAAATTTTGCTTTTTTTTAACTAAAGAATACCCCAAGGGTATACCGCACCGATGGCAGGAGTCGGGGTCTCTCGGCCTTCCGGGGAACTACGGGGTAGGACTAATTCCCCCCCCTCCGGGGAGGGTCTCCGGAACCCCCGCTCTTTGGTATTTGGGTGTCGCGGGGGTTCCTCCGCCCCTCCCCTACGGGGTATGGAAAACGTCCCCCTATGTTCCCCCCGTATCAACCCCCTAGTGTGCCGTATAAAGCATTTTCCTATGTGAAATTTTACCAGGATTCCAAAAATGTATTCCATTTCGCTGTAGCTATTGTAGTTTTTGTTGGATTTTTTTTTTTTTTTTTTTTCGTACTAAATGGACCAGCATTCCCCCAGGAACTAATAGCATCCCGTGAGATATATATCTGATAGATATATAAAAAAATATTATATATATATATATATATATATATATATATATATATATATATATATATATATATATATATATATATATATATATATATATATATATATATATATATATATATAATTTAGATCAGGGGCTTTAAAAACTACGCTTGAAGCGTTCTTTTGGGGACGTGGATGGCCTAGTGGTTAGAGCATCCGGTTGTTGTTAACTCAGCAACGGAGTCCAATGTTCGAATCCCACTGATGGAGAGTAAAATCTCCTGTGACTCATTCATTTTAAATTAAAATGGGGGTCAGGCCTTTGAGATGGGGCCAGGCCTTTGAAATGGGAGTCAGGCCTTTGAGTGCTCAGCTTTTATTTATGGGATGAAAACCGGGTGCTTTAAAAACTACGCTTGAAACGTTCTTTTGGGGACATTATGGATGGCCCCTTAGTGGTTAGAGCATCCGGTTATTGTTAACTGCGACGCGGAGTCCAATGTTCGAGCCCGCTGATGGAGAGTAAAATCTCCTTTGACTCATTCATTTAAAATGAGTCAAAGGAATTTTACTCTCCATCAACGAGATTCGCTGTTTCCACGTCGCTGTGCTGTAACC
>JABUQX010100364.1:0-5000 GCA_015478945.1 Trachelipus rathkii
TAAAAGAATTATTAAAATGCAACTACATTGTTTGCTCATAATCATTACAACATATTTCATAAACATTGTATCATAGCATTTTCTGCTAAAAGAATTACAAACACAACCCTCCCTTCTGCGCTAAAAAATAACACTAAGTTAAAATTTTGCCTCACTTAAATAAGAGTTCTAATCATAATCCTGCCAAACATACGATGAAACATTTAATTTATTAATTATTAATTAATTAAATCAAATTTTTTTTTATTGAAAACAATTTAAGATTTAATACATATTTATCTACATTTCTCTTTAAATTATTTTTCTTAAAATATCTTAATTTCTTGGCTCTTTTGGCGCTTTACTATATTGAATAATTATTATATATTACATATCTTAATATCTATATATAACTTATATAATATATATATATATATATATATATATATATATAATATATAGTATATATATATATATATATATATATATATATATATATATATATATATATATATATATATAAAACCAAAATTGTTTCTATTTTTATTATTTTTTTTTTCTTTAACCTTGCGTTTACCTTTTAATTTAAAACTTTTTTACCCATGAGTATAATAAACTCATTACAAATATTCTTAAATCCACTAAATCGGCACGTCGTATTAAAACCATATCTTTGTATATAAATCTTCAATAAATATTTACCAAGTATTCAAAATAATTCATTTACTAAAATATTTCCACATATACTAAATATTTTAACCTTCAATATTTATTTAACAAGTATTTAAAATAATTCGTTTACTAAAACATTCCTACATATGTCAAATATTTCAACTTTCAATAAATAAATTCAATTAACAAAATATTCCTACTATAAAAAATACCAACTAAATATGAAATCTGTCAAATAGATTCTTTCTAAAATGCTTTTTCACGATTTTATCCTGGAAGGAAAACCTTTCAATCTTAGTTCCAAGTTATGCGTTATTTAAAATAAATCTTCTGGTATTGTCACAGCAATGTTCATAACCAATACACAATGACTAGATTATTACAACAACAAATGTTAATTTAGCCACGAAACAAGTATTATACACTGCTAATTTTACTTTGAGTTCATTTTCCTTTCTTCGTAGTTTTTACTTTATGCAGCAACAATGTTTATTTACTTAAGTTTTTTGAAAACTCACCCGATTCTTTACTACGGAATTCAGACAACTTACGACTTTCGGACAACCACCTACTCCCATCACTAGGTTAAGACAACTGTTTTTCTTCTTCCGTGAAATTTGTACTTCGAAATTCTTTACACAGTTCACAGCTTGTCTCAGCTAACAAGGGAAAGCACTGGTACATCCGTTTTTATAATATCCGTAACTCACTGTCTTTTTATTCCGTCTTGTATTTCAATATTCTTCTTTCGCAGGTGACAGTCTACACGTCGGCGTCCAGTACTAACCGATCCCGTTTAACTACGGGACTATTTTTTTTATTCTAATTTCCTTTTCCGCTTTCTTTAACTTGCGAGGTTTTATTCTTCCTTCTAAATCCTTCTAACTTTTCTACTATCATCACGGCCAATTAACGGTGACCCCAATCCCGTCAACTTGTTTTGATGAATGAAGTTGTATCATATAGCTGAATTATATTTAGAAGATTTCTCAACAATATCTGGAACTTAACATTAACATTAATGGATATCTTAGAGAGATTTTATCTACGTATTTCTACTTATATGATAATTGATTAATGATAATAATTTACCAACCCCCGAAACCTATGCTCACAAAATATTATTTATAATGGCCAAAACGTAATGAAACTAATATCGCACAGTTAATTCTCCAATAATTATAATATTTTCCCTAGGTGTAAATCATATAATATATAAACCTGGCACACTCTATTATACTCCTAAATATTGATACGTAAATACTAATAAAATAATCCTAAAAGAAAAAAAATCTTTAATAATAATAATAATATAATAATAATTAATAATAAATAATAATAAATAATAATAGAGTAATAATAATAATCATTATTATTAAATAATAATAATAATTAATTCTTATTAAATAATAATAATAATAATTATATAAATAATTAATAATACAATAATTATTTATTAATAATAATAATAAATAATAAATAATTATTAAAATGTAATGAGAAATTATTCTTATATTAAAAACATTAATAATATTATTAAATAATAATAATAATAATATCTAAATTAATAATAATAATAATTATTAAATAATAATAATAATAATTTATGTAAATAAGAGTTATCAATATATTTAAATAATAATTTCAAATTATTAAATTTAATAATTAATATAATAATAATAATAATGATAATAATATAATAATAATAATCATAATAATATAATAATAAATAATTATTAAATAATATATCAATAATAATAATAATAATAATAATACTAATAATTATTAATAAAATAATATGAATTGAAATATCTTTAATAATAAGTTTATGAATAATAATAAATAATTATTATTAAATAATAATAAAAATTATTATTAAATAATAATAATATATTTTTTACAATCACAAAAAATAAATATCGAATATAATAAGAATAATAATTTTTAAATTATATTAATAATAATAATAATTAATTATTAAAATAATACATAAAAAGAATAATTACTAATAGCTAATTTTTTTTATATTATTATCCAATAATAATAATTAATATTATTAAATACATAATAATAATTATTTATTAAATAATAGATAATATTATTGTATTAAATAATAATAATAATTATTATTGAAATAATAATAAAATAAATAAATTAAAAATTCCTTTCATATTTTTGATTTATAATAAAAAAAATTATTGATTAATAATAATAAATAATTAATTATTAAATAATAATAATAATTATATATTAATAATAATATTATTATTAAGTAATAATAATAATTATTATTAATATAATAATAATAATAATAATAATCTCTATTAATTATATTAAATATTAATTAATATAATAATAATAATTAAATGATTTTTTTTAATTATTATTTTATTAATAATAATAATAATTATTCATTAAATAATAATAATAATTATTATAAATAATAAAAATAATTATTATTAATAATAATAATAATATTATTAAAAATAATAATAATATATAATATCAATAATAATAAATGGTTCTTAAATAATATTATATAATATTAATAATAATGCAATAACTATAATATTAATAATAATTGATATAATAATAATATTATTATTATAATAATAAAAATATATAATAGTAAAAATAATAATAGTAAATATTGGTATTGCCTGATAAATCTACTATATAATAAATTAAATAAGATTGTAATAATTATTAATCAATAAGTAATAATCATTTTTAAGTAACAATACTAAATTAGTTAAATAAATTAATCATAATAATTGATTATTGAATAAAATAATTATTATTTATTAAATAATATAAAATTTTATTAATATAATAATAATAATAATTTTATTAATCATAATAATGAAATAATAATAATAAGTAATATAAATAGTTTATTATTAAATAATAATAATCAAATAATGATAATATATAATGAATAAAGTAATAATTATTTATTAAATAATAATAACAATAATAAATAATAAAATAATTATTATTCATTAAATACAAATAAATAATTAAATATAAAATTATTATTCATAATAATATAATATATAATAATAATAATAATAATAATAATAATAATAATAATAATAATAATATAATATATAATAATAATAATAATGAATAATAATAATATAATGAAAATTAATAATAATTGAATAATAATAATAATAATTTACTCCTTTAAGTTAAAACGGGACTATTTTTTTTTCTAATTTCCTTTTTTGTTTTTTTTACTAGACAATTTCATTTCATTATTACGGTATCAAAGCCTAACCATAACAGTAGATTATTGCCATTCCAAAAAAATACATCACCAGCATCATCTTGATGTTTTTTCTATGCTCAATTTTCTTTCTTATTTAGATATTTTCCATATTTCTACTGTCTGCTTTTATGCGATACATGAGATCCATGAAATATTATATTATATATATAATATATATATAATATATATATATATTATATATATATATTATTTATATAATATATATATATATATTATATATATTGTAATAAAGTATATAATATAAAGTATATATATATATTTAGATATAATATATATTATATTATATATATATATATATTAAAGGTATCGTTTTATGCTATCCAAAAAGATAGAAACTATAGAATAGAAGTTAGAAGTTAACTTTTCTTCGAGACAGGAAATTAAAATAAGGACAGATTTTAATAAAAAGGCAATATTTTTCGTATATTAAATCAGTGTTACTTGAAAATTTGAAAGTGAGAGTTGTGTTGCTCCCTTTTCTCTCAGTTTCGTGATTCTTTCGAGTTCTTTTCCGTAAGTAAAATTATTCTAAATTTTATAAATCAATTTAATAAAAAAGAGGTTTTCCTAATTTTAAAAAATATTAATTTGGTTTTATATCATATGTCCAAAAATTTTTTTTTACTCCAAATTAAAAAGAAATCCCTTTAATTGATAAAAATTGTAATTTAATTAGAAAATACAAAAGGGTTATTCTTTTAGATTCTTTTATTTTCCCTTTTCCTTGTTTATTTCAACTTCGGATTCATTCACATTGTATAAAAGTATTTTATTCTCCAATTTCATTCAATCTATCAATTTTTCATATCTAATCCATGATATCTTTCCGCAAACAGAAACACAAACAAAAACGTCACCACATACGACATTTCACAGGCCGCAGGACACACACACAGCACTTATCTATTCTTCCTACATATTAAACCTGCACACCACCAGCAAGAGCTTTTTATCACTTGCGCTCCTTCACGCCACTACCACATCACTACACCACACACAATCCACACTCATATTTACACTACACACATATTTCACACTAGTTCTCACAACAACA
>JABUQX010100364.1:10000-15000 GCA_015478945.1 Trachelipus rathkii
AAGCACTGATCAAAGGTTACAATTGGAGTTTTCACATTCAACCTTTTTCTTCATTACTGATGAACATAAATGTAGTGTATACACAGCTGTAAGAACTTGGATTAAAGTGAATAATTTGTAGAAACGAAGTTACTGTTACACCACTGTGTTCACCATCTACAGCAGTTTGCATGTATCCTAACCATCCTGATTGAGGTATTTTAAATAACTTACTGGTCTTTCAATGAAACATGAGGAGAATCTACTTGTATTTTAATTCATGAATAAACTTTGAAAGGGTTCCAGTTATTCATGGCTCTTTGAAGCTAGAGGATATGAATGTAGTGGAGGGGGTATTTTTGCTATTCTTATAATGTCATGTGCTAGAGTGCAGGATTTGAGTCGTTTTATTTTCTGTGTGAGCAATAAAGAGGTGTTAAAGATTGCTCCTGATGCGCCAAATATAAATCCCATCCCATGAAAGGTGTTAGCGACGCATCTATTGTTGCTATCTTATGGTCCAACATTGTTCGCGACCTCAATTGAGACGAATGACCTGAATGTGGAAACAATTCGCTTCGGTTACTTGCATACCATTACAGAAAGAAGTGTATGTATTTTTGGCACTTCAAATCATTAAGATACACTGAATGCCAAGGCTGGCAAAGTTTTATCAATTAGGTAAACGAGATTCCATTAATTCTCTGTAAATGCTGAATGTATGCCTAAACAAGAGGAATTGGTCCTATCAGAGAACGAGGCCGCTGCCAATGCTTGGCATACATAACCTGATCCTATCGAAACCTGCTTTAGACCGTTGCGTTTGCCACCGACAAATATGTCTTGTTTTCTTCAACGGATGCAATATCTGGTGCACTAGGATAAAAGTTCTTATTTTTGTACAACAAATTTATTTTAGTTCTGATCAGTTTTGCTGCAGACTCGATTAATCTAAATTTTTCTTCATCAGGGTCATTAAGTCTTTTTTTGTTTGTGATAGTCCATGATTATGTTCGAAAGAGTTTTTCCAAATGTTATCATGTTACATTTCCCATCTGTGCCTGATATTATGATGTGTCACCAAACCAGTCTTGCAATTTTTTCTTCTTATGGCTCTTGAGCTTTGGGATTGAATGCAGTAGAGGGGTATTTTTGCTTTCTTTATAATGTCATGTGTAACCACTCACATGACTTTAACCACACACATCGGAACTATCAGTGTCAACCGGACGGCCTACTGACATGGGCAATCCTCCACTGCCTTCAGGAGTATACTTCACAGGAATGGGTTTGCCTCTCCTAAAATTGACACTTCATACTTGGTGATATCAAGCTTCCGCAGCAGGTAAATCTATGACTGAAAGCATCATCGCGTGTACATTTACTGCCCTTAAATCACTTCTAGTACTGCATACTTTCAAAATTGTCTCCCGAAACTGAAAAGTACGCACCGGAATGATTGCCATTTTTTCATAATCCGTAATAATCTGCCTACAAAACAAACAATTCTCTTTGAAATTGAACGATCCAACACTTCCTCGTAGCGTTCTCGAGCTGGTCGAAGGAAATATCTTTTGCCAATGTTTTTGTTTTATATCACTTTTAATTTTGATAGATTGACATATAAACGTTTGACATTCTGTATGTACTTTAACAGCACTAGTAGGCATGGGATTGAAAAGTTCATGAATTTTATCATCTTTTTGTTTGCTCGCGTTGATAATTCCCGTCAAGTCTTTTACTGTTAATGCGACATAGGGAGTATCGTCACAAAGAACATTGGAAGATAAAAAGCAGGTTTCTTCCATTTTTCTTATGATTATTTCTTCACTCAAAACAAAAATTACCAACTTGAAAAACAGATAATGAAGAAAGTCAAAATTAGTCTCGCAGCATCAGGTGAAGGTGTAATGTAACGTAATGTAGCATAATTTAAGCATTGAAGGTGTAAATACAAGATCATGTTGGTATAATTTTTTATCATTTTTTCCTTACTTCATCTTGGTAAACATTTTACTTTTAAAAACCAATATCATATTCCTTTTCAGCATAAAATTTCCAGTAATTTGATACCACATTTGATTGTTAATGATTTTTTTTAAAGAAAGTTATGTTTTTTCAAGATGGCGACCAATAAAACGCATTTTGCGTGACAGTACGAAAATATATTTTTTATTATGTCATTAAGAGCGCATTACATGCAATTTACAACAGGAATCATTTTTGCTGCAATTAGTTCCACCTCTACCATTACTTCAATTGCACTAAAATACCAAACTTCTATGGTTCATAAAATTACCTACTATGCTGCTTATGAATACCGAACTTCTATGATGCAAAACGTTGTCTAGTATACAGTTTATAAATATTGAACATCAACGATTCAATATAATTGTCTAGAAGACAGTTAATAAATACAAATCTTTTATGATTCAAAAATTTGTCTGGTATGCAGATTATAAATACCGAACTTTTATGATTCATATTGGACAAGGAAACCCACCGAAGGTCAGAAAAGCTAAAATCTCCCATTATGTTATACCTTTTTATTAATTATATCAAGCTCTCTCGATTTCTTTCATCATTTCTGCATATAATTTTTGACTCTGGTTAAGAAGTGTATAAATTGCCCCTCTTTTGCTCGATTTTATATATATATATAATAATATCTACCCATACAGATTCAAAATCATGATTAGTTTTAATGTATTCGACATCGACTTGCAGACTTACCGACTGGAAAATATGCAAATACTGATCTTGACTCGATTATTATATATTATATAGCACAGGACTTACGACTTATATACCGAATTTATATACCGTACTCCGAGTTCACGCTGACTGATATAAGGCTATATATAAGAGTTTTTCAAAGTTCTAATTATATACATTGTATATAGTTATTACTAATTTATTTTAGAGGGTTAGTTGCTACACAACTCCCAATGATCACTCACTCAGAATAAAAGACTATATATATATATAATATTAATAAAAAAATACTTATTATATATATATAGTGTTATTATTATATCTTTTTTATCCATAAGGTTAAATTAAATAAAAAAGTATTTAGCGCTAAAATGATAAGTAACGGTTAAAAAGATGCAGAGGAGTATTCGTGTGGATTGGAAGAAGGGTACAATCGAGACGGAAATATATAACTAGGAAAAGATATATATTCTTGAGATGGATGTTTTGCTCAATTTGCTATTTTTAACATGACTTTGTTTGGAAAGGATGTATATGTTTGTGTTATGTGTGCGGAATTAGTCGTACTTCAGAGAGTTGAAAGATGGTGTACTGAGATGACTGGACGTAAGTCCATTGGTAAAATCTCTTGGATAAGTAAAATATAAGTTGTGATTGTAGTCGATGTAAACGAAATAGTTATTGTAAGGAGAGAAATATGTTGGTTTGGCAGAGGCGAGAAGAAAGTGTTGCAATGACAAGGTAAGAGAATAGGGGGTGTTGTAAAATGGTGTATGGTTGTGGCCACCGTGGTCAAAGGGGATGATCATTAAACACTCTATGACGATTTACTATAGATGAGTAGAATATTACCGAGTCTCGGTCTACGTTAAGCTCTCTAGGTAGTAGGAATTTTCTGTTTGTACTGTAATGAGTATATATCTTATCAATTAATGTAACTAGAGTAGGCGGTTAATGCTATTAGGGCTTATTCTTTTCGGATTTATGTTCTTTATCTCTACTATCATTATAGCTTTTTCTTTATTATCCGATGTTATCTTGTTAAAAACGCTAACACTTATACACCTAGTCTTGTAGTAATTATAATAAAGAAAAGAATGAAGAAGAAAGAAGAAAGAAATTATATATATAAAATAATAATGTGGGTTAACTCAGAGTTATTTTTATTATTCGAAGTGATTTATATAATACTCGAATTATATAAGTAATAATGAAGAATATAAGAGGGAAAGTAAAGTATTTGAAAATCTGTCGGTAATAGATACAAAAATGATAGATCACTAGAAAGAAGCCGCGATCTAATCATATAATTTTCATATTGTTTGTATTATAATAATTCGGAGCGAGATATATTTTATTATCACTTAGATATATTAGTTTATTATATTAATATACTATGTTATAATAATATTCATTATAAATAATTTACCCAATTTTTTTTTTGTGTTCTTTTGTTCTGTTTTCATTTTCATTCGAGTGCATCTTCATAATGCTTTTTTTCAAGAAATTATTTCTATAACAGTAGTTATACAACTGTCATATATATACTCTTCGCGAGTTAAAAATGTACTTGAAATTTACTAATTGCTAGAATTAGATAAACGAACATAAACCCAATTTTTTATTTGAATACTAAAAAATTAGTAGGATTATTTAAAATCGACTATAATAGCTCTCAATAATTATTGGGTTCAATCTTAATATTCTGTTCCTTATACATACTTTTTAGATAATGTCCTAATCTATTTTAGTTAATATTTTAAATAGTATTGTACCATTTTGGGATCCCTCAGCAATTCTTGAGTTAATGAGTTTGTAGATAATAATGGGAAAATAACAATAGGTCTTGATGAATATTGAAAACACCAAAGCAATGTACCACAGACACATGAAATAGTTATACCTATCGAACGAAACGTTTTATATATATATATATAGTACGTCATATAATACATTAAAATAGTTAAAATGAGTTAGTTGTGCTTTTTATAGGTTAGTATACAATATATATTTAAAATGCCAGCTAAGTTTTTGCTCTTTTAGTGGTGGTAGTAGGGAGTAAAATTGGGAGCTTAGCTCTAATGTACAATAATTGGCTAGCCAATATACTGATAATATAAATATGTATGAATATATAGTTTTTTTTTATAATGATAAATTTTAAACGCTTATTAACGCTTTAAACTAGAATTCTTATATTTTTTTTCTATATATATATGTATATAGGACACCTATATATATATAGTATATTCCATAAGTAAGAACGATAGTAGTAAGTATATTAGATTCATTTAGAATAGAGCAAC
>JABUQX010100364.1:20000-23493 GCA_015478945.1 Trachelipus rathkii
CACTTTATGGAAAATTGCGCCATACTATCATTATACTATATTATATATATTTACTATAATATATATTATATATATATATATATATATATATATTATAATATATATAATGATATATATATATATATATTATATATATTACTATAATATATATATACACACACATACACATATAAATTTATATAAAATATCATATACAATACTTATATCCACACCCGTAGTACTAATATTAAATATACTATATATACTTATTATATTATTAGTATATATATATATATATCGGAGAGTCTAAATAAAGGTACTGTCTATAAGTAAATTATATATATATTAATTAAATTTGTAGACACTGAACCTCTATATCCAATGAATAGGGTCATTACTGACCGGAGTAGGATTCCTTGGACCAGGGGAAAACTAAATTATGTTGTGATTTTCCTATACAAGTGAATTTGGAAAGTGAGCGAGGATTACTAAGCTGACAGCGAGAGCCCTAGCTTCTTCTCCTCAACGCATTGTGGAGATATATTCCTACCCATAACGTGGAACGAAGTTTCAAATGCTATAAAAGAGACACAATATAATATAATATATATATCTCATATATATATATATATATATATATATATATATATATATATATATATATAATATATATATATATATAATATATATATATATATATATATATTATGTTTATGTTAAATATGCTTGTTCTGTTTAATTTTGTTGGCTAGGTTTTTTTAGTGTTGTTTTGGCTATTGAGATCAGTGTACTCACTATAGCGTAAAACCGTAATTGCATATTACAGAAAATCTCCAAAATTAATCAGAAATTTATTTCGCTCCTCTAGGAAGCCGGATTTTAGGTTCGAATCCGCTTTTTTTCAAGGAGCAGACTACGATTTAAACTCTCTTTAATCCCCTAAGCTATCGTGAATCAGATAGATAGATAGATTAGATAGATAGATAGATGATAGATAGAATAGATAGATAGATTAGATAGATAGATAGATAGATAGATAGATAGATAGATAGATAGATAGATAGATAGATAGATAGATAGATAGATAGATAGATAGATAGATAGATAGATAAGAATAGATAGATAGATAGATAGATAAGATAGTAGATAGATGATAGATAGCTACGATAGATAGATAATAGATAGATAGAATAGATAGATAGATAGATAAGATAGATAGATAGATAGTAGATATAGATAGATAGATAGATAGATAGATAGAATAGATAGATTAGATAGAATTAGATAGAATAGATAGATAGATAGATAGATATAGATAGATAGAACCAATATATATATAGAATAGATAGATAGATAAATAGGAATACTTATACAAAACAGTTTTTTTTAGATGCCTCATTATTGAATAATGCCTGAATTGATTTAATTATTTTCTCTCAATAATACTAAGTAAAAGAAATAAAATAATAATAATTGATAAAATATAAATAATACCCTATTACAAATTTTATAGTATCAATTATAAAATTCTCAGAATCCTGTATTAAATAAGAAGCCTTCGAATTTACGCTAATCCCTTTTTTGGAGAGTTTATTAATAACAAAAAGATTTTTATTAAATAATTTTGCATTTTCTTTGAAAATTAAAAGAGGATCAGACAATAACTGTTTCCTTTCATGTTAAGTTTCGATTTGTGCTTCACTTGTATCTGATTCTTAGTGTGTGAATTATTGAATATCATTCTTCTCACAGCAATGAGAAAAGTTTCCAATAATCTTTCTAAACTCTAAACTCATCTTCGTATTAAATAAATGTAGAATAAAATGAAACAATAAAAACCAAGCTAAACAAAAAAAAAGGAAAAACAAAAATAAAAACAAACATAAAAAGGGAGCAAACAATTTTTTATATCACATTTTTTTATTTATTTCAAATATTTTTTTTTCATGTGTTTGTTTTTCTGAAGTTTTTTTGGGGGCAGAGGAAGGGGAAGGCATCCAACGCCTTTTGCGAGAAAATCTATATTTTTTATTAGGTTATTTAATATACGAACTTGTGTTTCAGTTTGAACTACGGCGTAAAACATGCAATAATTTTTTGCTCTTACTCGATCAATTTGCAAAGGAACTTTTATTGCCAAATAAAATCTTTGAAAGTTTGCTTTGAAAAGTATATATATATATATATATATATATAATTATTTTATATATATATATATATATATATATAGTATATATATATATATATTATATATATATATAATATATATATATATATATATAGATAAATATGTTTATTACAGTATATTAGTATAATATATATATATATATATATATATATGGGTATACTTAAGTTTCTTTCTGACCTATCGATATTTAAATTTTAAAATCGATTTTCGATATATGTGTATCTTAAATTCAAGATTCTAAAATATATAATGTTTATTCATAGAAAACATATATATATAATTTTTTTTTTTATTATATATTATATATATATATATAATAAATGAAAAAGAATATATATATAAATAATAGAAATATATATATATAATATATATATTATATATAAACATATAAAGATGGACTTTATTCATTGAGTATTATTGGAACCTTTTTCAAATATCTACTGTATATATAAATTTGAAGGTGCATAAATTTTTTTACTGTGTTCCGTGAAGTTGACGTATTTTTTGTTCCAATTTTTTTGAAAATTATTAAATTGAAGGATTTATTCTAAATTTGTGAGAATGATTATACCGTGTTAGCATTGCTGCAACATTTTAGTTTGATACTAGATAAAAAGGTTTGTAGAAAGTGTCACAAAGAATGTGAAATTACCAAAATAGGAGAAAAGTTTATTTTTATTGTACTAGTAAACATTGTGGCTCGAAGTATACTGTTTCTCAAAAATATATTTTTTTTTCAAATATTAGAATTTCCTACACTGATGCCCTTTTAATTATGCATTTCTTTGTACATAACGAAACCGTTTCAAGGGTAGTAACCTATGTAGATGTCAGTGAACCAACAGTTATAGATTGGTTTAATTTAATTAGTTTAATGTATATATATATATATATATTATATATATATATATATATATATATATATATATATATATATATATATATATATATAGATATATATTATATATATATATAATAATATATATATATATATATATATATATATATATAATATATAATATATATGATATATAAATATTTTTATATATTATATATATATATAATTAATATATATATATATATATAGCCAGCCTCTAGAAAGAGCCACAATCCATATCTCAAAAACGACAAAAGGTACAGGGAAAAAGAAATACATTTTTAAGGAAATACTTTTAAGCTGTTGTTAGAAAAAAAAAAAAAAAAAAAAAGAAAAAAAAATAAACATAAAAGGTGGTTTTTTTTCGGGGGGGGGGAGCTCGAGCCGGCGGGGGACATAGTATATATATATATTATTTGTAAAGGTATTACACGGCAATGTAGGGGGCT
>JABUQX010100365.1:0-20354 GCA_015478945.1 Trachelipus rathkii
GAGATCCTTCATGATATCGAGTCTTTGTTAAATTTTTGATACAACGTTCAAATCAGCCTTCACTGTCGACATGCGATGTGTCTTCAAAGGTTTCCTTAGCCGAGAATTTTTCGCCCTTGTAATTTATATTCTCGAGGGTTAAAAACGATAAGGAAAGAAGCTTTTAGAAAAGCTCACCTGTAATACCATGCACTTAGGTCGTTTTTTCAGGCACAAGGCAAATAAACATTAACGTGTCCTAAACCTGGCTGTTTGTGGTTTAAGCTGCATAGGTTTAGTAATTTTGGTTCACGCTTTCACAGGTTGGAGGATATGGAATGGGGACGGTAGTCGTGGCAAGCAGTTGCTGTAACAACTGATTGTCGAAACTACTCCCATTATCCTGCAACTAGTATGTTTGACTTCTTGTGTGTTTCAGCAAATCTGAATATATAGTTGAGAAATAGATCGACGGGGCACTTCTCATACTATACTCTTCTGTTGCATCCAAATTCAGCTTGAATATTTCAGTTCGAGCCGTACCGCAAGTCTCACACGGTGATGAATTGTCTAGTTCTTTCTCACCGCAGACACTGCATACTAGCATACTCACTAGAATATAAGAACATATTGTTTTTATGCGTCCTCCTTGCCTATTCACGTTATATTATGATTAAATAGGGTTTCGATGTCGAATAAACTGAAGGTTGGTTCCTGCTCGCGAAGCATGATCTGTTGGAACTTGATTTTTTCAGGAAATTGGTGATTTATCGCTTCTATTTCCATACTTCCTCTCTGCATATCCACATTGAATATTGCATAGCAGTCAGTTTGGTGGTCGCCCCTTTTATCAGCTTACTATCTCATTGTCGCATAAGTACACACGTTAAGGTATTTGCATGTGAGATCTTTATGCAATTTAGACATTCCGCATTATAGAAGTCACGATTGCATTTATCACAGTTAAAAGCGTAGATATATCGCCTCTTTTACCTTTACATTTATAAGTTAAGCATGCCCACTCTGTTTTCAGTGCATTCATTTGTTAAATGATTAATTATAATGGTCTGTGAAACTATAAGCCTGATGACAGAAAACAGACATTGTGGATATTCTTAGGTGTTACACTACCTAGAGCTATCTTGATGGAATCTCCTGGAAAAGATAATGGGTTTCTTCGGAATCATATCCTATTACAAAGAGAGGTAAGTCCCGATTCTGTTCATGCGGTTTAAACACTATCTCGAGTTTGTCATGCTTATCTTTAGCAAAAACAAATATCCTACACTCTAATTTTTCCTCTATTACTGCAAAATCCTCAGCCTTTAGGGGAACTTCATAAGTCAGACCGCAATGAATTGCGATCTCTTCACCTATTGTATGTAGATTATTAGGTGTAAAATTTTTTATTTTAGGCGCAGATTGGCCTGGTTTTTTAGGTACATGAGTGTGGAGCTTATAACATGCAGCTATAGCCCTGAACCCACATCCTACAACTTGTTCTGATACTTCTATCCATCGGTATTTAAACCTAGGTGTACTTTATTAACGTCTTTATGTGTAAAGTGTACAGAAGAAGGGTCATATAATTGGTCATTACCTCGGATTGTGACATATCTTGAACATCTACAATGAAATGTTCACATGGGCTTGGTCACCAGATTGAAGAGTTCTAGAAAAAACTGATCCGACAGATACGCGCGAGATTTGGTCGAGATTTATCTCTTTCATAGAGGAATTCGTATGTGGAATGCCTCCTTCCTATCCGTAAAAAGGAAACCTGCACGGAGGGTATATTCCCGAATGTCACTACTTCTCGTACCTGTTCTATCACGCTGTGTATGACAGCTACTAACACATCGTTAATGTCTCGAGTACCGTTAAAGATCCGTCTGGTATCGATACGTACTCTGAAGCGATGGTTATCGATAATCCCTGAATTACGCGTAGATCCTTCACGTGTTACCTTCAATAATTCTGTCGAGAAAGGTGGGGGCATCTTCACGTGTATTTGGAGATTCTTTGGGTGCATCAGTGTTTAAGTCTGATTGTTTACGGCAAGCGGTTGCAGATGATTTCTGTTGAAAGGAGAAAAAGAATGAAATTTCATAAACATTCGAATACATACTATTATGTAACAATATTTATTCAGTACTATTTTTCAGTAATATATAGAATAATTAGATTGTAACTTACCGACGATTCCGAAGTGGGGGAATTCGTTTCAGATAAGGGGGCGGGGGTAGCTGCACGTGTATTTGGAGAGTCATCAGTATTTAAGTCTGATTGTTGAGGCACTCCAGATGATTTCTGTTGAAAGGAGAAAAAGAAACGTGTAAACTAAATGTAGATTGTTATAGGTGTAATATATACGTATTCCAGAATTTGAAATATGCTTACCTTTCCTTGTTTTTCCGTCTCAGTATTGCGAACTGGAGAAGAATCCGAGGAATCATGGACTGTATGATCTGGATTGGATTTACCATCTACTGTATCACAACCTGTTGATGCGGTACGGTTTTGGGCTTCTACGATACGCCGAAGTTTGTGACGTTCAAGTTTCGAGATCCTCTACCAATTAGGGCTGCGGGTTTTCCTACGTGTAATCTATAGAAGGAAGAAAACATGTATGTAAATATAAAAACAAAATGTAGATTGTTATATAACAGTTATAGAGATATATAGGAAAATCATGTATTGAAATGCACATACCAGTCCTTGATTTCCATCCTCATTGGGCCGGTTTGTAGAAATACACCCCCCATCAGTCTGGGCAGTACCCTCCTCTTCCGTAACACTGATTGATGCTTCTGATATGCCACGTTCCTCATTATTCCGTTGAAGCTTACGGCGTTCGAGCTTGGATATAAGCCTTCTCTTAACAGGACTAATTGCATTCCGTCCACCTCCGACTTTATTGACACATTGAGCATTAACACACTGTAATGATATAAGTATATATTTATATATTTAAAAGCATATCTATTGTAATAACGTCTATGAATATAATAACGCTTAAGAAACTTACTCTAGGTCGAATCCTATTATCAGTAGCTTGAGGTTTAAGAAATAAGTTCATTTTTCTCTCAGATTCAAGTAGCGCTCGCACATATTCCTCATCATTATCCGTAGATATATCAAGATCAACTTCATTAGTGTTCGCTGGTACAGGAAGGGGTATTTCGTTCTCGGTCGGTCCAACCACCTTACGCTGTAAAATATATGAAGTTATATATATATTATATATATATATAATATATATATATATATATATGATATATAATATATATATATAATATAATATACTATATATAATATTATATATATATTATAAATAATAATTATAAATAATAATAATTAATAATAATAATACATAGATAAAATAATTACGGCACTTGACCCTTTTGCACGCTTGGATGTATTCGTCCTCGATCATCATCAGCTTCGCAGCCTTTTATAGGTCCTCACAGCATTCTACTAGTTCCACCTCTTGACTACTTCTAGAGTACGGATTCGGATCAGTTTCTCCATCACACTAAGTACGCTTTAATCCAAACGTTTTTTGATTATTCCAGCCATATTTCGTTTTCTTCTTCATCAATTCTTCCAAGAGTGTAAAACACTGAAACAGAAATGAATATATATATAATATATAGTATATATAATATATATATTATATTATATATATAATAGAAATATTATATTTAGATAATATATGGTTTAAATCTAAATATTTATGTAGAATATACATATAAATTAATTAATAAATTATATATAGATAAATAAATAATAATATTATATATATAAAATATAGTTATATATATATATATACTATATATATATATATAATATATAAACAAATATTATTACATTAGAGTGTATGTAATCACATCCACTACGACGAATCCCTTGAACACTCTGACTAAATAAATCCCTGCAGGTCAAGGATTTAATACGCAAGATTTTAGCCCTAAGGGTGTGTATTTTAAGCCTAATAGGCAACCATAGGCGCAGGAATGGGCGTAAAGGTTAACTAGTACTCTTTAAAGTTTACATGTGTATTTCAAATGAGGAACAATGTCTTAAATCTATTAATATATATATATTATATAGTAGTATTATATAGTATATATGAGATATATATATATATATATTATATATTATATATATATATATTTTATATATAATATATATAATAATATAATATATATAATATATAAATTATTATATACTATATATATATATATATATATAATAAATATATATATATATTATTATATTCCGTAATAATCTATTGCGCTAGTAGTTTTCCTTTTTTAAATAGATGTCATACGAGAAGGAATCATACACTGAAACGCAATTATAAAAATATTCTTTTATTGAGTAAAATTACATCATTTTTAGAATTTCCTGAACAATAATAAAATCGTTGAGTATGGGATTTCCAGCTGAGAATACATTAACGAGATCTTCAAGAGGGCGCTTTTTAAGTAATCCTTGTAAAAAGTAAGCGGCATAGAGTCCACATAACTGTGACGAGTATGATTGTATCGGAAACGTTAAGGTTTTCATGTAGCTTGAATTATTGTTTCTTAGGAATTGCTTTATATAGGGGGAAGAATATAACGTCGATTGATGCAGTGAATCAACTAGAATCATACAGTTTTCATCAAGTTTGTACAGTACGGCCCAATGGCCCTGAGCAGTTTCCCATCTAGGTGAAGTGTTAAATATCAACCCTTCGTTTACTCTTATTTTTATATCTTCTAATTCATTACTGGCATACGTATGCTTGAAACCCTTTACTGACGCCAGTAATACACCAAGTTCAGCCTCGTTCATGGTTAGCCGCTTAGAAGCACGTTTCTAACCCTGTCTAGTTCAATGAGACTCTGGTATTCCATATAGACCATGACTGAAACAGGGACCTGTAAGCTCGAAGCAAAATTTAAATTCAATCCTAATGAGCCGCTCGTTACAGCACTTAAATGAGTAGAGGCTGACGAAGAAAGATCTGCTGTTAGTTCATAAGCATATAAATTAGAATTGTCAACGTAATCTTGTAGTGTAATACCCGTTCCTGTATCACTACACTGCACAGTTTGAGCTACCAGGTCGTAGAAAGGCCGAGAGCACAGCGAATCATAGGGAATGGTGCTATAAGACGTTTCGTAATCCCTACCGTGTGAATGCCCATCGACTTGAAGACTGATGTTTAAATTGAAATGCTGGAATTTAAAGGTTGGCTTTTTATACTTGCCTGTTACAGCTGTATGCTCAAGCATACCCACTACAACTTTCAAGGGTAGAGTAGCGTTAACAATGTTGGGGATGTTAATATTTGACAATCCAGGTGTAAAGTTAAAAATCTTTGTCTCCACTCGTATCAAGGGGTACTTTGCGGTTGAGGAAAGAAGTGATTTTTCAATTTCAAGATGTCTGTTAGCCGTGAGTTTCACTTTGCGTACATAAATATAGGTCTCCAACAATTTGAAAATTGGGGCGGGGGGAGTACTCGTAGCCCCGCCTTTAGTGCTTACTTTCAATGCAAACTGTGGCGCAGCCCTAGTCAATTTCAACTTAAGTTCCACACCTGGGAGTAGAAAAGCCGCTCCTGATTAAGTAGATCCCCACCCATTAGTCGGCCGTAAAATTCGTAGGTGTTATTTGGAGATTTCGCAGCCCTGTCAATATGCTTATCTACATCTTTAAAGCTGTAGAACCCACAGGATTGCAGGTGGGATTGTTTCGCATCTTCACTAAAGTTTAAAAGATTGTTGATGTAGCATTTGTAGGGGTATAAGGCTGTAGCTGAATTAACAGGTGTTTCATTAAGGAATATTTCCAGCTGGCTGAAAGCGGTATACAAGAAGTTACTCTCAGTGTAAACGACATGATCATCGGCTGTAGGTAGTTCGCTTCCGTCTTCTGATAAAAGTTTCACTTTCAAGTGTAAATGAATGTCGCAGGGATCGATGTAAAAGTCCCCCGAACCAGTTACTATAAACTCTAAAGGTGCATCGCTATTGGTAATCGAGTGAGTGGGGTTGATAGACACGTAATTGCTGTTAAGCAGACTAATTTGCGTTGGTGGAACATTAAAAAGATTTAATTCCGATTTACAACAGCCATGAGATGCACTGGTTAAGAAATGCATCCTGTCGGTTCAAAAGCTTTCCTAAGAATGAATAGAATATAATATCATTCCCTAGATAAGGATATATATATATATTCTGATGAGCCCTCAGTTCCATTGTAACCTTTATGCGAGTAAGAAGTGTTATCGAATCTTTGTGCAAAGAACCTTGCTATTTTACTGTGTTCATCATGCTCAGACTTAACCGTTTCATCTCTATACAGGACATTGTACAGTGGGAGGAAATTCTTCCAGCCTGTGGAGCTTCAATTGTTTATAAAAGAAGACCCGAAGGTAGTGAATTTTACACGTGTACTAGTACCCGTACAAACTATAGTAACCAAAGGGTATTTATGAATACAGAAGAACTACTTAATGTATGTTTACAAGCCGAAACATTCATTTCGCAGTGCAGTAATCCATCGGTCAGTTTAATCGGGACAAAAGTAGTTATCAGCCAGAGTGTGAAGAGGAAACCTAAACAGCTCACTATCGAGTTTTCAAAGAAACAAGACATAATCAGAATGGAGGTAAGAGTAAAGAGCGTATAACACGTGTACTTTAAACGCACGCAATACGGATTCTTTTATTACAGGAATACAACAGTTGAAGTATATGACACGAGATTCGCAAGAAGTGGTGTTATTACGAGTGGAAGGGCAGAAATTTGAGTAATCACGTAAATAGCGGCTATTTATATGTGGTATGAGGATACTACACATTTAAGAAAAATGCTTGCTGGTAACTTGAAGATTTATCTTGAATACTTCTTGAGATCATAGTATGTATAAATGTTATTTCGATGTTTACAAAAAATGGTTGTGAAACTATTTAACGATGGACCGAGAACCTAACAGTCGCTGATGTTCTTCGGGAGCTTTTACACATATATATTAAGATGGTGCGCATGTACTAAGAGCATACCTAATGGAAAACGATCTGAACGAGTGGCATATTTGTAAAGCTTTCGAAAGAGTAAGTTTGAAATAACCGTAGAACGTACCATTAGGGTAACGTATAAATATATTTAAAAGGAAATCTATGTATACTACATTCTTACTGAACTAACAGATGTCAATCATGGAGGACGTGCATAAATTCATGTTCCGTACGTGTCTTATAGCCGATCCAACTGGGTGCGGAAAAACATTTGCAATACTAAAATTATTAAGTGAATTAGAGATATTTGAAGAGCGACCTGTGAAAATAATATGGTGCTATAACGTATTTCAGGTAAAGTTTAACGAGTATAAAAACCTTATTCATTTCCATGAAGGCATCTATGACGTAAAATCGTTAGAGAACATAAAAGGACATAAGGTAATAATACTGGACGACCTCATGCACAAGGTGAATATTGAGGTAGCCGAAACATTTACAGTTTATTCTCATCATCTAAATATCTCGGTGTTCTTTATTACCCAGAACATTTTTCACCAAAGCAAGCATATGCGTAGTATCTCATTGAATAGCCCAGTATTTGGGTTCTTTTTCGGACAAGAGACGCGACATGAGTCAGCTCAACGTGCTAAGCCAGGTCAATGTTTCCCTTCAAGGAAAGAGTTCTTAAAGTATATAAGAGAGGTTTACTGTCGATCCCCACGGTTATTGATGTGGAACTTCACCTAATAACCCATACGAGTGCTGCTGCGCACCAACATTCTACCCTCGAAATCGAAAGCTTGTTTATATTCGCTGGATAATGCGGATAGAAATAATGTACCGTTGATCGGAAAATTATAAGAATCTTAGTAAAAAGAACAAGAGAAAATTAACTAAAACACTGCATTTGTAAACTGTATCTGCGAGATCTGTTTAAATATGGTAAAACAGGTCATACCATTGAAAACTGGTCAGAAGAGAAAGTTACGCCGTCACAGCAACATCATTCGTAAACTTGTCCGTAAAGTTAAGAAGAATAAGAATTTAAAGCATAAAAAGAAACTGTTACAACAGGGAGGTGGGGTTTTCCTTCATTATCTTCTCCGTATTAGTTGGCACATTGTTGTCAAACTGGTTAGCAGGGGAATCCGCGTAAGAATGAAAAGGCTGTAGTAATAACATTACGATCAATATCAGTTACAGGATAATTGCTCTAGCTTTCGCAACCACGACCGGAGCACTACGATCCGCGAGTTGAACAGATACGTAATATTGAAGGGATATTAGGCAGTATATTACTTCAAAAAATTAATATATTGACGAGAAAGGATGAAATTATCAGACAAAGTATTACAAAATTATTAGAAGTCAAGACAAGTATACAGGAATTCTCCTATTTCAAATGAAGTTCACAACGTGACTATGAAGAAAGATTTTAAAGAAGTTTAGAAAAAGCTTGCCACCTACATATGAAAATGAAAGGGTACCGCATTAGTATATACTTTAAATAAGATTCATTTAAATTGGAACGAATTGGGCCAGATTGTAGTTAATGATCAACCCCTTCAAGGTTCAAATATAGTAGACTTAGTCTCAGTTTAATTCGAGACTGGAAAAGAACCTATACCATGTTGGGACCGCCATTAACGTGAACTACAGGTATTAATTTCCCTAGGAGTTTAATTAATAATAAGCAGAGGCTCCAGGATTTGGAAAATCATTATCAGACATCGGTATCCGAACCTGAAGGGCCTAATGAACGACCTTACAAAGGAATATTACATCGTAAGAGCAAAACACAATTAGTAGTGCTTAGCAATAAAGAAAAAAGCGAATGCTTAGCGCGAACTGGTTAAGAATGTAATATCATTCGTCATTTTGAATCAAGATACAATTGAATCACTCCTCATCATAAAAAAATTTCAGATACATAATCGTACAAGTGATATAACAGGAATACCAACAGGATATTCCTGTAATATACACGAACGACGTTACTCAATTAGACCTAAAAGTGTAACCCGCCTCTTATGTTCACCATCATAATTTAAGCTAATCAGCTGATTTGCTGAGGGGAAGGCAATCCAGTAAAAGGGGAGGAGCTTAGATAAGCTCCGCACCTCTTATTCATAGTATAATAAAGCGCACCGCCGTGTTCTAAATGAACCATATATATTTGTATCCTACTTTCAGTGCGTTTAGTAGTTTTGTGTTTACGAATCGAAAATGACGTGCTTGTTTTAGAAATATCACGAATTCCGGCGAGCCTTCGTCTTGGTCTGTGGTGCATCAGCATTGCGCGTTATCTTACGTTTTTTAGAAGAAAGGCATACAGGGTGATCCGCTAACATTACATGCTTATCCCCTCTGCCTACTTATAATAAACCTTTATTCATCTCTGTAGAAAGTCTCGCCATCATCATGGAAGCTGTTTCGGATTGAAGTCCAAAGACTTACGAAGCCTCAAGCGTTCTAAATGAATGGCGGGATGATGTATATCACAAGGAGCCATGAAGATCAACAAGCGTTAACCCTGGTTTTTTCTTTACATGAAAACATTCCGAGGGGTAATATAGGCTGCTGGCTGCGAAAACGTAACGCGACGCGACATTCTGTTTTCTCACGCAAGCGCGCACATCAATTCAATTAGTTGGTAAAGAATCTCATCGACTGTTCCTAAAGATGATGATGAATTCCTACATAGAATTAGAAGATTAGCGAACACCTTGGAAGACCTCATAAACACCGGATACCGAATAGTTTATAATACTGTTTTAGTTTTTATTTAACTCAACACAGTCGCTAAGATGATCAGGAGTCGTTTGACCTTAATGCGTTTTACTATGTATGGATGATGTGAAGATGGATGTGGCGACCGATATTAAAAATCATACTCTATAAGATTTCGCGGCAGAAAATGTATATGTTCATTACAGGAGATGGAAGAGTAGGATTAATCACACGTTGAAACGACGCAAGCAATTCTCGATGCAATAAAGTAATATTTCAAATAAACCCAAATTAATATGTATTACTGTCAAAATTATTGCATCTATGTAAATATTATCATAAAAGTGTAAATAAATGTTTTATATTTTTTACATTTCCTTATCCTTTTTATTTTTTTGGGATGTGCATATATAATAATATAATTTTAATTTATATATATATATATTATAATATATATATATATATAATATATTAGTATATTATATATATTATAATATATATATATATATATAATTCATACATATATAATATATATCTATATATATATATATATATATTATATATATATAATATTTTTATGTTTATCTTTATTTATTTATTATTAAATTTTTATATTATTTTTATTAATTTTATTTTTATTTATTTTATTTATTTATTTATTTGATGTATTTATTTAATTTATTTAATATTATAGTATTGAGAAAAAAGAGCTAAAAAAATATCTGAGGGGGAAGAGGCATTTTTAACTCTACATAGCCTGTAAGAAGAAAATTTTTCCTACCGCGGAAACATAGCTCCGGTCGTAGCGTGTGGCCAATTAAGATTAATACGAGATGATTAAAATATAGTTCTTATTAGATGACGGTTCAATACGTACTTTTACTATTGACGTATACTCTAGATACCTATGGTTGAAACCCTAAAGATAAAAGGTCAGCTACAGTAGCCAGAGCAGTACTTGAAATTATAAAGGACGAGCGGAGAACACCTAAATCATTTTGACAGATCAGGAAATGGAGTTCAAGGTAAGGGAAGTTTCATGGAAAGTTGCTCTGGGAGTATGGTATAAGCTATTACAATACATTTTCCGTACACAAAGCTGCTATGGTTGAAGATACAGCGTACTATTATAAGAAGCATGCATAGGTATTTACTAAAATGAATACTTCTTAATATATTGATTATAGCTGGACGATCTGGCTATTCTTATACAGTCTTACCATAATATAAGTCATATCTTAGAAATGACAAAACTAAAAGCTATACGCGCCCAGGTAGCGAAGAGAAAAACAAATAAAAGATAATTCAGGATTAAAGGTCACGGACCGAAGCAAGATTCAGAAAAGGATATGAAGCTGGATGGACTACGGAGGTTTTTAAAGTTCACAATATCCGAACACTCCGGCGTGATAGTTTAAAAATTATACTATCTTTAGGATTTAGATGGTGAAAAAATAAAAGGAGGGTTCTATTAACGAAATACAAAAAGTGAGGTTCAATCCTGTAACTCACGAGTATAAAATGAAAAAATTTAGGTGCAAAAGGTAAAAGGAAAAAATAAACAGGTACTGTGAAGATGGAGGGTATCCTGCTATTTTAATACTTATATAGAAAGCAGTGAAGTTAAAATCAATTAATCAGTTTGATATTTATAAATCATGGAGAGTATAAGATCACTTTTATTTAACTATACCATCTTCAGCGTCCCTGGATTTACATCCTGCTATAAACTCGCTGATTTTTACTACTTGAGTTAGTCGACCTGTTTTAGCTTGACGATCAGCTATGAGGTGTGGGTTATGTGAAAATGATTTTCAATACATGACTAGAAAATTTACGCAAGCCAATCGATTCTGGATGAAGTGTACAGAAGTTTGTAGAATGTGTTGAAACATATTACAACTTGAAGATACTCGTTAACTGAAAAGGACTACAATTTGCCAAAAAGTTTGAATACGGATACATTTGCTACAAAAGAATACTTCTTTGAAGATTTGCTCTGCGAAGAGGTTATTTTAATTCAGTGCCTGCTATTTTCAGTCATTTAAACGACCTCTTTGATCATGAGTATTATGTGTAAGGATTTGGTGTACAAAACTGATATGCGAACCAATGAAGATAAAAAGTAATAATATCTTTAAGATCAAAAGTGAGTGTAAACCTGCGAATCGTACGATGTTTTTCTCATAGCGATCAAATGGAAGTAAACATATTCCGTAAGCGGACGTATGGTGAGTCTGGATTATACTTCATGATATCCTACTATGCTGAAGAGGTTAAATCTTTCGTGAGAATAAACCTTGACTCCACATGAACAAAAAGAAATGAAGGGAGATAGGGTCCTCATTATACAGTGCACCCCATCCGAGATCTCAGACCCCTGGTCGCTTACATCTACCGATCTTTGTTCGACATCAGTATGTGGGAACATTCCAGCCCTTTTGTTAGCGTTGTCCCTTACTGATAAGGTTAATCGCTTTTCCGAATGTTCATTATTCCTCTAAGTAAAGCAAATTTGTTCGATAAGAATCCGAACTAGCTGCCGTAGAGGGAAATGCATCTGTTTTGCAACATGGAAGTCTATCCTAAAGAGCATGTTAAAGGAGAAAAGGAATTTTACTAGACTTTAACGTGAAGACACATAGTAAAACTTGAGAGGAGGTTACAACCTAATCTTAATAGCGGGTCATCAGTTGTTTCCACTCATTCAATAACTATCTCCTATACTGCAAAGTTTAGTTAAAAGAAAACCTCTAGTTGTTGAAAATGAGGGTTGAGAAGTACTTTGTTGGCTCTAGAATGCAACGAGGTCATGGTGTCTCTGGATTCTTTGCCCGGCTCTTAAGAGGTGCCATGCCGCTTTTGAAGCGCAGCGGAACCTATATAGGCAAGAAAGCGGTAAAGGCAGGTATAGAAACTTTGCATGATATAGCCAGCGGGGAGGATGCAAAGATAGCCTTAAAACGTAGACTTGCAGATGCCTCCGACGATATGTTAAATGACGTTAAGCTCAAAATTAGGAAGAAGATGATGGGTCAGGGTTTGAATAGACGAAAAAGGACTGCTAAGACCTCAAGAAGAAAAGCTAAAAAACAGTTACGAACAATAACAAGGAAAAAGAAGGCGAAGAAGCGGAAACGGAAGAACTCTTCTGCACATGGAGTGAAAAGGCTGACGCATAAGAAGCGAAAGACGGGAAAAAAACGTAAAAGAAAGACTCAGAAACGTAAAAATCAAACAGATATTTTTTCATTGTAAATAATAATAAAACTTAAACAAATATGGGTCCTTCTTTATACCTCCTACGTGTATATATATAATATTATATATACAAAAGTATTAATAAATAATAAAAAATAAAATTAAATAAAATTAAATAAAATAATTTAATTACAAGAAAACCTTAACGTTTCCGATACAATCATTCTCGTCACAGATATGTGGACTCTATACCGTTTACTTTTTACATGGATTACTAATAAAATAAATAAAATAATAAAATAATAAAATAAATAAAATAAATAATAAATAAATAAATAAAATAAAATAAAATAAATAATAAAAATATAAATGAATAAATAAATACATAAATAAAATAAATAAATAAAATAAATAAAAAAATAAATAAAATAAATAAAATAAATAAAATAAATAAAATAAATAAAATAAATAAAAATAAATAAAAATAATAAAAATAATAAATAAAAATAAATAAAATAAAATAATTTCACTCGCAAATATATATTAAATATAATATAACAAGTTAGGTTAGGTTAGGTTAGGATAAGATAGGTACCTCGGTAGGCACAGTACAGTTTCTACCCAATTGCCCATATATATAACTAGTATATAATATTTTTAATATATATTTTTTATCTATATACTATAATAATATATATATTTTATTATAATATAATATATATATTATTATCATATATTATATATTATATATAATTATATTACAAGACACAATTTCACTTGCTAGCGTAAAAATAGCACTCCAAATATATATAATATATTATATATATATATTAAGTATATATATATATATATATATTTCATATATATATTATAATAATATATATATTTTAATATATATAAAAATATATTCTATCATAATATTAGCTATATTCTTAGTTCAAATGCATGAGTGTTTCATTGATAAATATAAATTAAAATAAATAAATAAATATAAATAAATATAAAAAAAAAAATAAATAAAATAAAAATAAATAAATAAAATAAATAAATAAAATAAATAAAATAAATAAAAAAAATAAATATAAATAAAATAAATAACATAATAAGTAATATAATAAAATAAAATAAATAAATTATAAATAAATATATAAATTAAAATAATAAACCTTAACGATCAAAACCTCTTTCATTCCTATCATGCTTATATATTTGACTATAATATAAAATATTATTAATCTTCCACTTTGTCATTTAGATAACTTGACTCGAAATATAAATAGTATATAATATTAGTATCAATTATAATTATAGTATATAGTATAAATATATATATACTATCATATATATATATATATATAGAGGTATAAATTTGAACTTAATATATATATATTATATTATATATATATAATATATATATATATATATTATATATATATATATATAATATATTATATATATATAATATTATATATATATATATATATATTATATATATAATATATAATATATATATATACTATATATATAATATATACTATAATATATATTATATATATATATATATAATATATATAATATAATATATTATATATATATTATTATATAATATATATTATATATAATATATATATATATAATATATATATAATATATATACTATATATATATATATTTGAACTTAATATTAAAAATATTTTATTCTAATTTCACTTTTTCATTTTAGAAACTTACTCGAAAATATATATATATATATAGTATATTAATATATCTATATATATATTATATTTATATATAGTATATATATATATATATATATATATATATATATATATTATATAATATATATATATATATAATATATAATATATTCTATATATATATTATATATATAATATATATTTTGAACTTAAATATTCAAAAATATTTTATTATTTCACTTTTTATTTTTGAACTACTCGAAATATATATATATATATATATATATATATATATATATATATATATAATTTCATATAATATATATAATTATATTATATTATATAATATTATATATATATATTATATAGATTTATATAAAATAATTTCAATATATATAATATATATATATAATATATATATATATATATATACTTATATATATTATTATATATATATATAATATATATATATAGTATATATAAATATATATATATATATATTATATATAAAAATTATTTTAATAATAAAATATTCAATATATATAGGTTATATAAGTAATATATAGTATACTATATGAAGATTATATTATAATATATATATATAATTATATATATGTATATAATATATATTATATATATAAATATATTTTATATATAAATTTAATAATAAATAATTTAATATATAATATATATAGTATTATATATATTATATATATATATAATATATATATATATATAATAGTAAGTATAAATATATATGTATTATATATATATTATTATATATTATTTATATATAATATAATATATATAGATATAGTTATATATATTATACTATATATATATATTATATATATATATTTGATCTTAATATATAATATAATATATAATATAAGGATTAATATACTATATATATATATATAATATATATATATGAAATAATATATATAATATTATATATATATATATATCAATATGTATATTATGATACTTATATATATATATATATAATTTTGAACTTAATAATGTACCTTTACAAATAATATACATATATATTATATATATATATATATAATATATATAACTATAAATATATATATAACTATATATAGTATTATTATATTATTATATATATATATATATATATATATTTCACTACAAGACGCTTCACCTGAATAATATTCTAGCGAAGATCATACTTTTACTAAATGTGACTCTTCTAAACGAGGATAGTTAACACTTTTTTAGTAAACACTATTCTAATGCTGATCTTTGAGTTACTTCATCTTTTATACACAGTCATAGGGAAGGGGGAGGTCTCCCTATCCTCGGCCCCGCCCCATTCTACTCAGGTTTGAAGTTTCGATACAATACATTTGCATATTTTTTGAACATGAAGCCCATAAACCTTTGCCCAAGTAAACAACTAAAATATTTTGGGGTACGAGATAATTAACGAGTGCTTTTTCCTTAAGGGCGTAATCCTGCTGACCCTCGGTAGTACCTCAGATAATTATCAAGGCTCCTAAATAAATATTATTCACGGTTGAAAGATAGGATTTTAAGATGGTATCTGGAGGTCATCAGAATAAATTACTGAAATCTCAATTTTAATTAACATTTTTACTAAATAAATAACGACCGAGAATGACCTTACATGGTTAAGCGTAGCCCTGCTGACCGTCGGTAGTACCTCAGTTAATTATCAAGGCTCCTAAATAAATATTATTCAGGGCTGAAAGATAGGAATTTAAGATGTTATCTGGAGAGGTCATCAGAATAAATTACTGAAATCTCAATTATAATTAACATTTTTTACTAAATAAATAGCGGCCGAGAATGACCTTACATGGTTAAGCGTAGCCCTGCTGACCGTCGGTAGTACCTCAGATAATTATCAAGGCTCCTAAATAAATATTATTCAGGGCTGAAAGATAGGATTTTAAGATGTTATCTGGAGAGGTCATCAGAATAAATTACTGAAATCTCAATTTTAATTAACATTTTTTACTAAATAAATAACGACCGAGCATGACCTTATACGGTTAGGTATGAATAAATTAATGTAATCTCAATTTTCCTTTTCTTATCTGTAATCCTCTAAGCCCAACCTTAATAGAAGCAAGTACTCTCATACGCCAAGTTAATTATTTTGAGGGAGCGGAGTTTAAGTGAAGAAACAGGGCTTTGCCGCAAAAGATGGCGCACGCAGGTAAAAAATCTCTCTTCTCATCTGCTCTCTCTCATCTCCCTGTATAATATACTATCTATCTCTCTCTCTATATAATAGGATATATATATATATAATATATATATATAACTATATATACATATGCTATATTATTATATACCACTATATATAGTATATTATACTATATATATATATAATATATATTAATATATAAGTTAGCACTTTACGGGTGTATGCGTATGAGCTCAGCCTTGCAATGTCCTATATATAAAACATCCGTAAGAAGTACATCTAGGGAAATGTGTCTATTAGTGATTCTATGAGTATTAGATGAGTGTTAGATGAGTGCCAGGCGATTGAGTGCCGAAACCTTTTTTCAAGCCTTTCTAGCCTTACCCCTGACAACACGAATAGCCCAATATTAAGGTGTCTACGCCGCTAGGTTATAAGGTACGGCGGGATTCGGAATTGGTGTATATGACAAGTTGCTAAGTATGACGCGAATTCGAAACCAAACGGTTCAAGTGATGGGCTGACGGGCGAGGGACAATCGCGGAAAAATGCGCCTGCGGGCGGGAAAACGGCGGAAAAATGCGCCTGCGGGCGCTACGAGCACATACGAGGAAACGCGAACGGCGGGCGGACGGAGCTTCTGTCGGTATCAGCACTGAGGGTGACTGAGTGATTTGAACCAAGGTTTCTATGAGTCCGGGGGAACGCGTGTGTAATATCGCGACCAGGAGTTAAACAAGGTTAAGGGAGTAAACAAATCACAAAGGGCTATCCTAAATGACAGAAAAAATTATATCCAGTGGGCAAAAAAAATGACCCATGGAACCGAAAATTAGGGGGGCCAAAAATACGGGGGACCTTTCGTACAAAGGTTGCCTAACGACAACGTATAAGCGAGACCATGTTGCGAAAAGGCGCTAAAAATTAGGGGGTGGGTTTTTCGTAGGTGGGTTTTTAGGAATGGGGGGTTATTTGAGGTGGGATGGGTTTTTGATTAGGTGGGTTTTTAAGATGAAGTTTATTGACGTGAGAGGGTGCGTAGGTGGGAGTGAGATAAGTATAGTTTTCGAATGGGTGGGTTTTTGGGTGTGGGTTTTTCTGGTCCAATATACCCCTTGTTACTACCTTAGAGAGGAGAGAGTATATATATAACTTATATATATATATAGGTATATACGGTAGTATGTTTTGTTAATCGTATATTATATAATTAATATATTTAATACAAATACCAATATTATACTATATATATATATATATATATATATATATTATATATTATATATATTACTTATATTATAATATATATATATATATATATATGTTATTGGTTTATTTACTTATATTTATGTGTTACCACAGCCAATTTACCAGAATATTGAAGAACACTCCTGCAACTTGTTCGGGCACTTTCACTACGCTTTTCCGAACTTCTTTCTTATTTGTTGGACGATATCACAAAGGGCAATGGACCCTGTTCTAGGAGAGTGACTTCCATTTTAGGAAGTTTTTTTCCTAGAATCCTCATGACGCCCATAAGTACAGATCAGACTGTAAGTACTTTTTCTTAAAATTGTTATATATTAGTGAGAGTTGCAGGCAGTACTGAGAGGTAATTAGTAATTCATATTAGTATGTTGCTTGGAAAGATTAAATTTTTAAGTTCCTTGGAAACTCACGTACACTACATTTAGAAAATACCTACACCACACACACCTACACCACACACCTACACCACACACCACACTACACCACACACACACACAACACACACACACAACACACACTATTTATACAGACAAAAGTTTCAAGTTTTAAGAGCTATAATCTCTTCCACTGTGTCGCGTACTGACGTAAAATATAAAGAGGAGAAATCATCAAAGGGAAGTCTCTCCGTAAGTCTCCAAGGTACTTTTACGAATGAAAAGAATATTTTCTAGCGATCTCAATAAATATCACTTACCAAGGAGATGCAAAGTTATTCTATATAATAATTTTGATGAGATTGGGAACAAACTGAAACAAATCAAAAATTAAAATGGTTAAAAGAAAGAATGGAAATACATATGAAAGAAATATTCGAAAATCATAGAGGAAAAAACTTTTCATAGTAAATTGAGTGGAGAGATTCCCTTGTTTGAAGTGGAAGAGAATTTTTGCTCTAAAACGAACTTTTTGTGTGTGTTGTGTGTGTTGTGTGTGTGTGGTGTGTGTGTGTGTGTGTGTGGGTGTGTGTGTTGTGTGTGTGTGGTGTGTGCCTGTGTGAGTGTGTGTGTGAGTGTTAAATTAAATTTTTTTTTTTTAAAGTAACTACTAATATGAATACTAATACCTCTAGTACTGCTGCAACTACTAAGATAGAAAGACTTAAAAAGGTAACTAATAAAGGTATCTAACAAATTTCTCAGCAACATGCAAAGCAGATCTTTAAAGATCATCAGAAATTAAAAGAAGAATTATTTAAAGAAACTCCTCAATCTATTAGCAAAGAAATTTAACCCAACATCCCTGATTTGGATCAGAAGGTTTCGGAAAGGACGCGAGTGAAGTGCCCGAACAAGTTGCAGGAGTGTTCTCAATATCTGGTAAATTGGCTGGGTAACACATAAATATAAGTAAATAAACCAATAACATATATATATATATATGTTATTATAATATATATATATATGATATATATATATAATATATATATATATATATATATATATATATATAATATATATAAATAGTATATATATATATATATATATATATAATATATATATATATATTATATATATATATAAATATATATATATATATATATATATATAAGTTAGTAAATCGTCTATTCAAAATAGACGAACAGAAATCTCAATCAATAAGCTACCAATTCGAAAAACAAACAAACAGAAAAACCCACCCCCTAATATTTTAGGCGGCCCCTTTCGAAGAAAGGGCGCGCCAAACGGTTGCGTTAGCAACCGTGTACGTAAGGCCCCCGGTATTTTTTGGCCCCCTAATTTTTTCGGCCATGGGTCATTTTTTGCCCAGGGTTAATTTTTTTGGTTCTGTTTAGGGACATCACGCCTTTTGTGATGTCTTAACCTGTGTTTAATTTACCGTCGCGTTTCCCGGGCGCCGCCCCGGTAGTCGAACCCAGCACAGCTCCAGCGGCTCCCGCAGCGCCGCGGGCCCCGTCGCGTTTTTGCTATTGACGGCCCGCAGGCGCTATTTTCGTCGCCGTTCCGCCCGCAAGGCGCATTTCCCGCGTGTCCCGCCCCGTCCAGCCCACTGAACCGTTTTGGTTTCGAAAATCGCGCATCCTATCCCGCAACTGTAATATACACCAATGCGAATCCGCGTACCTTATAACCTAGGGGTCCCGAGCACGTGAGGCATGTTCGACACCTATGATTGGGGCTATTCGGAGTTCAGGGAAGCTAGAAAAGGGGCTTGAAAAAGTGGACTCACCCTGGCACTCATCACTAACACTCACCCTCTAATACTTCAGTAGAACACTATAGAACATCCCTAGATACTGCTT
>JABUQX010100366.1:0-7500 GCA_015478945.1 Trachelipus rathkii
ATATATATATATATATATATATATATATATATATATATATATATATATATATATATATATATAGGCTATTTATAAGTGGTTGACTCAGGAGCGAAAATCAATAATTAATGTATCGTTATTTTGTAATTTTGGGTAAATACATTAAATTTTTGGGTAAACTAGCCTAACTTAACCTAACCTAACCTAACTAACCTAGCAACCTAACCTAACCCAAACTTAACCTAAATTATTTAACCTAATATTAACGGAGTCAACCACTTATAAATATATATATAACAATATATATATATATATATATATATATATATATATATATATATATATATATATATATATATATATATATATATATATATATATATATATATATTTATCTATTTATTTCTATGGGAGGTATTTATCCCTCATCCGGGTCCAAACCTCAGACCTAAGGATGAGGGATTTTGTTTACTCTCCAGCACCCCTGAACATGTGCCTGAAGTGCGTAAAATGGCACCCCATATCTTCCGTGGAGCCCACATGGATTCCTCCAAGGCATGGACAACTCGCCATCCATGCATGCGTCACCCGAATTCTCATTCCGTTCGTCAGTACCCTGTCACCCTGAGCTGTTCAGATTCCTCGCCCGAGACACCGTCCCGTCGGGTCGCTTTAAACCAGCCCAACAGCGTAAGCGAATCAGTTTGACGTACGGGGAATCGACTTTCATTGCTCGGGGGACTAGCACCGAGATACGAAAGAGAAGGATTCCGGGGAGAGGCACATCCAAAAACCCAGGGAAGGGTAAGAAGCATCCGCCTTTGGAAAACGGAAATGCCACCACACCACTCCAGTGCATCAAGAACCGGAGTTGCTGTTCTTTCTCCAGACCATAAATCAATTTCTCTCGAAATATTCGAGGTGTACGAAATTTATTGATGATGGATACAGTGAACTGTGGCAAGCATTCCACCCACCTGACAGCCCACTTAATGGAGGGTCTAGTTTTTCAACTTGTTGCTAGTTGTTTCTTCGCTCTAGGACACTGCAGGGCAGTATACCCTGCCCAACAGTGTCCCAGAGAGCCCCCCACCAACGACAAGGTAAACAACTGCGTCTATACTGCGTATATACTGTGTCTATACATATGATTGACTGAATTGCAAAATAAAATTTATGATGAAATTTTGTGAATCACATTTTTAAAATTAACTTTAGGTTTATTCATTAATTAATTAAATTTAATTTTAAAATAAGCATAAAAAATATTTAATGGAAAAAATGGCATATTTTATAAAATAATGAAGTATAAAGAAATTATCAAAATTTATTTTTATTTTTTATTCAAACCCTTTCTTCCGTCTTTTATTTTGGGGTATCAACATTTTTTTTGCTAAAGGCGTCTTCGATTTTGCACTTTTGCTAACGAAATGCTAAAATTTTTGTTCGTTTTCGTCAACCTAGCGCAAAATCGTAAAAAAAGGCTCACCAAACGTAAAAAAAATGTCACTAATTCTGTGTAATATAGAATAAAATTCTGTATAAAATAGCAACCATACAGAATTAAAGAAATTCCTTACGTTTGATAAGCATTTTTTTCAACTGTTCGATTTTCTATACAATATATACGCAAATAAATAAAAAGATAAATTAAATAATTTTGAAAAACATTTTTTAATATATTACACTATGGTCACGGTATGCTATGGTTTACCTTTTGTATCTGACTTCTGTGTATTTACAATTTACATCATCTTTTTTGGTAAAGGAATAGGGTAGGGTTACTTCGGATTTTGATAAAGGACCAGCAAATATAGTGTTTTTATTTCAATTTATGTCAAAGTTGTTCTAAATAGTGTTTTGGACTTAGTTTGATTTTTTGTTGTTGATAATGTGTTTC
The DNA here is from genome assembly GCA_015478945.1 of Trachelipus rathkii. Lineage (NCBI taxonomy): Eukaryota > Metazoa > Arthropoda > Malacostraca > Isopoda > Trachelipodidae > Trachelipus > Trachelipus rathkii. The sequence goes on from JABUQX010100366.1 coordinate 1,880, forward strand.
CTTTAAAGCCAATTTTATTACATAAGAAAAATAGACAGTAAGAAGCGACATGGGCTTATCGAGATTGGCGCAGTCAATGTGTAGTCAATAATAATTTCCCAACACGTAGAAAGTTAGAAAGTATAGAGACGGTAACAAGCCACATGGACCTATTGAGACTATCCCAGTGAACTACAGTAAATAGAACCAATCACCCAACATGTTCATACAAAACCCACACTGCACCCTAGGGCTTGGCAATAACTTACTTAGTATACACCTAGCCTACTCCACATTAGTGGGGAAGGTAATAGTAAGGCAGAAGGTCTTCAACGCCAATTTTTATAAAAATCACAGCATAGATTCTAAAAAAATAGTAATGAAGAATAAAAAAATAAAAATGGTGAAGTCTTTATGAAAAAAAAGTTAGTCTTTCAAAGTTGTTAAAATTCTCATAGAATTTTCATTGTTGATCCATCCAGGTTAGGTCTCATTTAGGCCCTCTAGTTCAGGTTGTGATATGTTTTGTTAAGTATACAGAGGAAATCTGTGTATACTTAACAAACAAATTTTATCATAACCAACAAATTTGTAGAAACTGTACTGTGACTACCGAGGTACCTAACTTAACCTAACCTAACCTAACAACCTAAATTAATTCATTATTATACAGTTTGGATCAGGAAACTTAGGTAGGTTCTGTTTTTTTACTAATCATTGGAGGTGTTGAACTTATCCTCACTAGTCCAGTTTCATAAAATTTGCCCTCATACCTAAACTAAAATGGTTTTTAAAATGACTATGAGGCGCCGTTCAGTTTTTGGGAATAGTCTGGAAAAGGGTAATCCTATCAGATATTGATATTTTAGAAAAGATAATTCATTTTAGAATTTAGTGGACTGGCAAAGCGAGAAAAGTTGGCAGAATTGTAAACTGCAGAATGTCTAATAAAGTTGCAGAATTTGTGAATTGCAGATCTAATTAAAAAATTGTGGGTCCCACTTATATATACTAATATAAATATATATTTATAAATTATATATATTATTTATATATATATATATATATATTATTATATTATATATATATAACTATATAATATATATGGAGTGTGCAGCGGGCTTCACTTGATTTTTATAAAAAAATCATAGGGATATGTATTAGGCGATGTCAGATACCAGAAAGCAGGGCCGTATACCGGATACTTTAATTATATAATAAATACATAGTAATAGATAAAATTTGTGTAACTGGCTAAGTATTTCAGGATTGCATTCGCAATTAAATCATCCTTAGTCATTTATTTCATATTTGATAGTGCTATTTATATTTAAAATTAATTTACTTAATAAATAAAATGTATCTTTAATGAATAATAAATACAAATATAAAATTAATAACTTTTTATTTGTTTTTTATTCAAAAATCTTCCATTTCCATTTTCCAGTAAGATATTAACAAAGTTTAGCTACTAGCTTTTATGTTTTAACATGATTATTAAATTTAAAAGATTCTTAACTAATTAACAATATAAGGAATAAAAATAATTGAATAAAGTTTTCTCAATTAATCTGCTGAAAAGACCAAATAAAAACATGCTATTCATTCAAAATATGACATAATAGTAATATATCTTTTAAGATAAGATATACTCCTTTTTAAGATAAAGATAGAATATCATTATCTTAAATTTTACTCAAATTCAAAATTCTCAAATGTGATGTAAAAACATTAAGCTTTCACTAGTAATCTGGCGAGAGCTTTTTTTTTGGGGATTACATTCCACCTACACTTAAATATTCGCTCGGTCTCGCTAATGAGGGAGGGGCTGATAAATATTTGCTTGCTAAGTACTGATAATTAATGGAAACTGGCCTATTTTCATGCCACCACATTTAAGGATTCTCTTCTGTAGGCAGCATCTCCTGTTTTCGTAGGGCTCATCTCCTCTTTCACAGATTGCAAATCTGAATTACCTTTGCTCCTTGATGACAGTGGTCTCTTCAGATTTTTCGAAGAGGTTCCTTGGTGTGATTTCTTTGAAGGGGAATGAGATGTCAATGCTATTTCGGCCATGACTTATCAAAGTCTAACATATTAGGGCATGTTTAATTTGGAGGGATAATAATGACACATTAGGTCTGAGGAATGAGGGGGGTCCTAAATGTGCCTTTGATGTGTAATTATCTCTAATTTAAAAGGTTTTCCTATTCTAAACATTTACCTGGTAAACTCGCATTGATTATAATTGTAATATTGAAATTTTCGAATAAAGGGATAATTAATATAAAACTCTAAGAAATTGCTCAATTTAATTTATGGTTCAATGAAAGTATGGCCTCTTACTTATTATTTTGTCTCGACGATCAAACCCTGAAAATATTGTAAAAAATTTAAAAAGTTTCAAGGCAATGTTCACAAACAATTTATTCGATTCATTCCTAGACATCATTTTTCTGCTTGCTTCCTGGCCTCTAATGAACCTTCTCGTTTCTCATGAGTAATACACTTGCAGAAGCTCTGTTATGTTGTTTCAACCACCTCTTCTATAGATTGTCATGACATGCCACTTTTGGAACTTGCATTGGCTCTTCAACAAACTTTCTTATTTCTGATATTTTTGAGTTAACAAGTAAAGTGGAGGTTCATATCTTTTCTTGACCAGTTTATCAGTTTATAAAGAGAATTGCATTTGATTTCTCCTCAGGTGGCTTTCCTAGGCCCAAACTAGATTAGTCTCCTGGTGTATTCATTCATCTTCATTCTAATTCAATTATCTTCTGGACCCCTGATTTTATTTTTTTTGGTCTTCCAAGCATAAAATGTGTCTGACGCTACATTTCCACTAATTGCGAATGAACTATACACGATGAACGATGGAAGATTGTTTGGCAAACGATATTGCTACTAATGCTTCTTCGGAGATTTTAGGAATTTCAATTGATAAAGAATGTGGCAAGGTCCTTCCACCCATGAGAATTTTGATTTGATTGTAAGCCAGCAGGGATAGTAAACAGCAACAATGTATTCCACAAGCAGTTGTAACGTCTTCAACTTGTTGCCTTTAAGGCCATGTTTTAAAACCCATATGCGCAAATCCTATTTACAGTTAACCACGAGAGTGGCTTACAGGACCAATTTCTAATAATGCCTGAGTTATCTTGTAACCATAAGCCTGATCTGTAGAGAGATCTTTGTCAACAGTGTCATTCAATGGAACCTAAGGCTCTGGAAAGGATATTCTGACAAATGAGGGATTGATTTTTAGTTCTGTTGCAGTATCAAGCATGTTGCCATATTTACCACTCCATTGTGTTAGCCAAAGTTTTATCATCCACTCTGTGCATCTAGTGCGCAAAGTTAGCTCATTATATGAAGAGGGCACAATACCAACCAAGATAAGTGTGACGATTCAGCTTTGCTTCAACCCAATGCATGACTCCTCCTTCCCAACCAGTGTTAACATTCGTTGAGTCACCACCAATAGCCTGCAAACTTTTATCAATGCTGTTTTTCTTTTAAGAAATCCACAAGATGGTTAACAATAACTTCAGCAGGTTTCCTTTTCGTTAAGTCTTTCTCTGGAGTAAAATGGCAAAGTCGTTCACCTGGCTCCTGCAAACGAGTGTATGCTTCTTCTATACACATAAAATTTGGAACTGATGACGTTAGAGTTACTCTGCTTGTAAGAAATTTCTTAAGTGGAATCTTGCACTCCATAACAAAGAAGATACATTCAATATGTACCTAATCGGCATTGAGCATGAAGTTTCGTCATTCAAGTGATTTTTATGAATCTTCTTCTTGTTGCTCTTTTTATCACTATTGTGATCAAGCCAGCAAGTTCCCTCTCCTTAGTATAATCCAGCATCCAAATATGCAGCTGTTGTATGGCTAGCTTGTAGCAACGTAGACCGAACACATACCTATGCTTTGGCATGCAACATTTCGGCATTGTAATGTATTTATATTGACGTTACTTGAAGTAGAAGGTTAACATGCAAATCATCATATGGAATTTGCAAAAGGATCTTCAGATTTTTCATCTGTAACAATCAGTTAGCTCTTCATCTTCTTCGGGAGAAAAGAACTTCATTTGGCTGTAATGTTTACTCTCCTTCCTTTTCTGCTTATATTCTAGAAATTCTTCTTAATTCATTTTTCTTGCCTCTCTGCTTAAATCGGAAATACCCGTTTCTCTCAGCTTTGCTAATCCAATTTTGATGCTGTCCAACAGATTCAACCTTCTTCCTTTGACTATTAATAAACAACTAGTTCTTTGACAGGGATCTTCAATTATCTTAGAAAAGAGCAGAATGTGCAACTATGTTTATGCCAGCTACACTTCACTTATAGACCTCAATTCTGAACATAGCTTAATCTCAACACTTGCAATTGAGGATGTAAAGGCTGTTCCTAACGTTGCTATGAAGCTCTTTCAATTCAGTTTTCCACTGCAGTAATATGTTTTTGACTTCCCATTTACTCTATCTCTTCAAGACTGCAATCTGCGATTTTAAAATTTGGCACAGAAAACAATGTTTGCTAGCTCCACTTTCAAAGCACTTTTGGTAAATATCCTTTGTAAGAGTGACTGCTGGTATTCTGATTATTCTCTACATTCTGCTCTGCTTATCAGATGCCGCATATCTTAGAACATTACGTAGAGTTGGGATTTCAAAGGGCTTTTGCGGACTTCATATTATTTTAGCCTCATTTAGTCTTGTCTTTCTTTTTTCTCCTCTCTCTCACTGAACTCTTCAGATTTTGCAAATGGAGAAACTATTCATGCCTGGAAAAAGAAACACAAGAAAATGTCACTATTGATAAAAATTATAACAAAAATTAATAAACAAACGGCTGCAGTGAGTATTGAACTCTACCAATCACTGGAGTAAATTTTTTAGCAAGATGATGTAGTAAATATAAGTATATTCTTAAACTTAGAGCAGAAGTACAGACAGAAAAATGATAAGAAGGCACTTCTTTAGGGAAGACAGTTTTCAAAGAAATTTAATGAAATGTGAAAATATCACAAATTTGAAGTAGCTATATTTACCAAGCAAACAAATGTAATTGCCAGTTCTTGTAAATATAATTGTGAATCACTAGCCAAGACAATTTTTTGAGCCCTATTTTTGAAAAGGGAATTAAAAAAATTTGCTGAAAAGCCACCATCGTTACTATCAGTGCTGTTGCCATTGGTTGCTGATAAGGCGGCTTCCACTTCTGTGAATCTTTTTTTTTGTCATGCGAGCAAGCATCCTCGGTTATGCTATTTAAATGCACTCTAGAAGTGGTTCACCGTCAGAGATGGCATTCTTGTCGGGTTTCAGCTAGCTTAAGGAATTCCTTATTAGAACCTTCTATATATGAATAGATTTATTATTGATCTAAATAGTTCCATAATTCTTCACCAGAAGTAAGCACAGTATCGCCAAATTAACGAATACCGATACCAAAAATACTGCTGATACCGATACTATCAGTACATTCCTAATATATATATATATATACTCTAAAAAAATAATAATGAAGAAGGAAAAAAACAAATGTGGCAGTCTCTTTAAGAAGAAAGAGTTACAGTCTCTCAAAGTTATTAACTCATAGACTTTTCATTTTTGATCCAACCAGGTTAGGTC
>JABUQX010100366.1:12500-41244 GCA_015478945.1 Trachelipus rathkii
ATAGGCGGAGGTTTGCTGGTCTGAAATTAAGTGGCGGATGGAGCGTAGCGGTACGTTTTCTCTGAGTGCGGAGGGCGCTGCGGACTACCCTAATGAGCGGGGGTGCCAGCTCTGATATATATATATATACTATATATATATATAATATCATATCATCTATATTTCTAATATATATATTATATATATATAAATATATTATATATATAATATATATTATATATATATATAGCTACTATAATGAATATATAATATATATTATATATATAATATATATATATATATATATAGTATATATATATATTATATATATATATATTATAATATATTTATATATATATATATGTATATATAAATATAATATATATATATATATATTTATATATAGGTGTTTATATTTAAGTCAAGATATTTACAATACGGTTTTAATTAACATGGTTTTTTTTTTGTTTACAATGGTTTTTTGTGCTCACATTTTTTGGGGGGGTTTGGACTCAATCCGCGTATTTGTCATTACAATGTTGATAGGAGTTATAGAGCATATACATGCACATTTAATTAATTTGGAAGTGGTTTTTTTTTTTGTGTTAAGTGGGTTTTTTTGATTCAGACTCCGGGTGTTTTGGGGGGGGGGGGCTGCATAAAATTTCTAAATTTGGTGTGGAATGAGATCAAGGAAGGGACAACAGGAATGAATCAAATATCATGCTAATTTATAAATTTCTTAAATGCAGTGACATGCTTGAAAAGTCTGCAAATGTCGTCAAAAATGCTGAATTCTTTTGAAATTATTTCAAAAAATTTTAAAAATTCGCAAAAATTCAAACCAAAATGACTTCGAACCATTATAACAATTTTTTCACTCATACTAGATGCGATAATAGGTGCATCTCAAATTTTTTTCGCTCTACACTCATTTTACCGGGATAACGAATTGGTTTTTTTTTTTTATGTACAAATAAAGAGTGTTTTTTTTTTTTATGTAACAGCACTATATAATATTATATATATATATATATTTATATTATATATATAATTATATAATATATATATATATTATATATATATACTATAATATATATATATATATATAATTATATATATATATATATAAGTATATATAATAATTATATATATATTATATTATATATATATTATATATATATATATATTATATATATTTATTTTATATATATATATATATATATATTATATAAGGGATGTACCAGAACCTCAATTTTTTGGAAGTTCCAGTTCTGGCCGGATCTAACTTGGTTCCGCAGAATAACCGAACTTTTACTTTTCAAAAACGTCTTTCCTTAAATAAATATCAAGTAATTGATTTTGTCACTTCTCAGTTACTGATTATGCATAAAAATAATTATAATGAGTAATGATATGTGAACAAATATGATAAAATGACCTTCGACTCTATACTTTCGAAACTTTAATATGAAACAATACTTTTCATACTTGTAACGTAGCTTAAGTACTTAAAATTTCGCTTCGAAAACACGATCGATATCGAAAAAAAAAAAAAAAAGACAAGAAAAATTAAACGCACCCCTTTTAAATTAACCTAATATGTACAACTTGTATAAATGTGTATTTAATAACCCGACTGATCCAAAATCCACAGAATGGCTCTGCGGAAAGAAGGCTATTGTAATGAATAAATAAAATAGCATTAATTAAGTTAATGAATAAATAATTCTCAAAAATGGGAGAATTTTACGTAATCAACTTTTAAAGCAAAGGTCCCCAAACGTTTTTGTCTCGTAGACCACTTGCAATGTTTTTCGGTTTTGGGTAGACCCCTGCTTACGCTGATATGATTTTTTCTAAAACGTATACCGTATATATATATATAGTATATATAGCTATATTATATATATATATATATATATATATATATTACTATATATATATATATATTAATATATATATATATAATTATATATATATATATATATATTAATATATATATATATATAATATAATAATATATATATATATATATATATATCAGTGTTCTTTCACGAAATTTTCTCCGGGGTGGGCTTTACAGAGTCGGGGGGCACCATAAGTATAACATATTTACATAAAAATAAGGATAATGATATCTTCGTCACTTGGGAGCTATCTTATTAAGATTACTGTCTTCTGAAATAGTAAAATATCCGAAATTATAACCAAATCTTTACTTGCAAAAAATATAGCAATCTATATGTGAAATTTATTGGGAAGTAGATAAATAAATAACATAAGAGTACGAAAACATTATTATGGAGAATATTATAATTAAAATATATATAGTAATAAATCATTAAATAAGGAAATAGATCTTTGGTGAAAACAAATTATATATATATGATATATTATATATCTATTATATATATATATATATATTATATATATTATATATATTATATATGATATATTAAATATATATATATATATATAAATCTATATAATATATATATATATAATTATTGGGGTCTTTCATACGTTTAAGGTGGAGGAGGCGCTCATTCAGCATTCCTCAACGATCTGAGCAACTAATTAAAGAACCCACACACATTCAGCGATGGTTCTTAACAATTCTTGAAACAAATTGTTGATCTAGTGTTTTCACCACTCGTCTTTCTCTCTTTAAAATATCACACTTCCGCTCCTATGCGGTAAATCTGACCAGCAACCTTATATTCTTAATTTTAATACTTTTCTCTCCAGCTCCATCCTGCCCTACTCGGTTTTTCTGGCTTTGATCGGCCGATTGGGGGGCCTTGCGTTGCTTTCTACGCTAACTATAATTGGAATGGAATGGCTTTGTCTCTGGTGACGCTTCGACTTCTGCGATAAGGTGGGAGCTGTTATACGTTGATGGGATGAGCAGGTTTTATTCCTTCATCGACTAAATCTTCTCTCCTCATAATCATGGTTCGATCGTGCTTGTTCTCTGGCATTCAGGCTTGAGACAGTGCGTATCGGGAGTGAAAAATCTCGTTCTCCTATCACTCTTCTGCTAATTTCATTCTGCTGAATCGTTGCACCGGGAATACTACTTCGACGAGCAAGCGAGCTTTCATCAAAGAAAAAAGTGCGCTAACCTCCTTAGTTTTCTCCTACTGACAAATCTTTTTTCCTTTTTGATCAACATCTCTAACAACTTGCAAATCTGTTTTTCTTCCTCTTATTTGTTTTGATGGTTTTCTGTTGCTATTCTTCAACTGAAAAGGCAATCTCTTCGGTCACCTATTTTCCTCTAACTCAAACCCTGGACGATTCTGGAATCTCCAATCTCCTCCTTCTCCTCTCAGGTGTCTATGCTTTGCCTGTGATTACAATTCCGATAGGGTGCATGGCTCTGAAACATCATCGAACGTTAGGAGGCGGGTGGCCCGGATGCATTCCTCCGCGAGTTTTGAGGGAGTGTGCTTCCGTGTGACCGCCCCTTGGTCAATCTATATCCTCTATGTCTCATTCTAAACTTTCCTCAGTGTTTGGAAGCTACGCAACAAATGTCCACCGATTCCGAAAAAAGGTAAGCCGCTCTGAATCCTTCTAACTATGCTCCTATAGCTATCACTTGTTTCTATCTAAGATCTTTAAAACCTTCTCAATCTCTTTTCTTATGTATCATCTGGAATCTCATTCACTTCTTTCGATCGCCAGTACGGCTTTCGGCGTTCAGGTCTACTGGCGATATAATCTTTCCCCCTTAGGACACGAGGAGACTTGCGTGTGGCGCTTGACATTCCAAACATTTGACCGGGTATGGCACGCGTTAATGCTCTCCAGCGCTCTTCCTTTGGGTTTCCTCTTTCTTGCTTTTTTATGTCTAGTTTTCTCTCAAACTTCGCTCAATGTCGGCTGTTGTGGATGGGGCGGACTTCTTCTTTTTTCTGTTAATTGTGGTGTTTCTCAGGTTCTGTTTATTCCTACTTTAATGCTTATTTTCATTAACGGGTCTTCTCACCATACACATCTACTCTATCCAGTCGTATGCCGATCGACTCGACCCTTCATTCTTTCAACTCATTTCAGATTCTGCTCTCCCTCTTTTACTTTAGAATTGCCTCTCGTCTTAAATCTTTTCGATTCTATTCGCGCTGATCTGGATAGGATTTCGGGTGGGGTCGTCTAACCTTAGTGAAATTTAATTCTTTAAAACATAACTTCTACAAATCTCCTCTCTAAAACATAACTTTCCTATCTCTTTCGAACGGTTCTCTCGTCTGTCTGTGACAATATAAACATCCTTGGCTTCAACATAAACAAAAAAATGTCTTGGAACTCAAGCAATCAAACGTTGCTAGGGGCTAAAAGACACTGGGGGTTTCTGGTTTTAGTAGCTGCGAACTGTTTGCTTCAGCTATACAAGGGCATCATCCGACCTTGTATGGAGTACTGTCGCTCTTCATATCTGGGGGGTTGGCTTCACCGGCTTTTTGGACAGGGCTCGAGTAAAGCAAAAGACTTATAAACTGTTCGTACTTTCCATTCACTTGACCCTCTATCTTATCGTGGCGCGATGTTGGTGCTTTTATCTCTCTTTCTATAGTACTGCAGCGGCAGGGCCTGAGGGCGCAGTCCACTGGCGGGCCACCACCTTTACGACGTCTCGTAGCACAAGGGGTGGCTTGTGTCTTGCGCATTCGAGTTTTTTTGTGTGATACATTGGCAATCTCCAGGCTAGTTCGTGCGGTGGCGTCTCTTCTTTCCCGCATTCTGTTTCTGTGGAATTCCTCTTCCATCTTCTGTGTTTTCCTGCTGAATTTAATCTCTCCCACTTCAAAGCGCGTCTGTGCTCATCTGTAAGTATTTTGAGTTAGTTGGTAACTTTACTGAGGCGTTACCAACCCCGCATCACTTGAATAGGGCTTCGCCGTGAGAGGTGGTGACACTGTAATATATTATATATATTATATATATATCTATATATAAATATTATATATATAATCTATTATATTATATATTCTATATAGTATATATAATATATTATATACACAGGGCGTACGGTGAAAAAAATTTCGGGGGGGGGTCATGGCCCCTATATATTATTTATAGTATATTATATATATATATATATATATATTATATTATATAGTATATTATATATACTATATATATATATATATATAGTATATATATAATATATATTATAATATATAATATATATATATATTATATATATATTATATATATATATATATATTTTTACATATATATATAAAGAAACTGAAAATGTTCAAAATTTCAAAGTATAAAATTTTCTCTCCTGGGACTTTTTGCATAAAAAAAGTGTAATATACTGCTCGTGATCCACATTCGATTTTTCCTGTGAATGTTATAAAGCTAGACTGTCAAACGATCTTTGTCCATTGAGTTTCTAAGTTACGTTTTTTAAACGCTTAATTTTTGAAAAGTATCTTACTTGGACTCATTTGAAACAGGGAGAGTTACTAATATTTGTAGTAGCTTCCATATATTTGGGAAGATAGTTATATTACCCTAGACAATGCCATCTATTGCAGATGCAAGGTCTTGCATCAACACTTTTGTTATCGCTTTCTGTTCTCATATTCAAATTCAGATTTCCAAGTTCCTTGGACCTAGGAAGAAACTTTTCGAACGTAAACTTTCAGCACAATATCGTGATGGTAAATTTCTGAAGAACGGAAAATAGCCCTTATGTTTTTGAAATCGCTCTTTCTAATTCTATAATAATTTATTACAACAAAATATTTGCACCTTTTATCTATAATAATGCTCAGGTTCAATATTATTTAAACATACTTTCATTTTGCGAGAAGCACTTCGGGGGAATGCGAATGTTATCTTACATTCAAATGCATGTTAACGTAACATTCTTACAAAGGTGCTTTAAAAAAGATTCTGAATTTTAAACTCGGCCATTCATTCATAAGCTATAGATTACAATGTGGGTCACTATGCTCTATTAATTACAATCAAAGTTTTGAACTATTTTTCGATAGTCCTAAAGTGGAACGAAAAACTTTGTAAAGGAAAAAAGTGTTACATAAAACTTACCTTCAAGTAAAAAATTTAGCATTGTATGCTTAATTGAGTTGAGGACTCACCGTTAGACACGTCTTGGTATTGTAGTTAGTACTAGTAAGTAGGGGTATAAAGACGTAAGTTTAAAGGAATCGTATACGAAGGAGTTTTCTTCGTCGCATACAAGTCCACTGTTTTTTCTAGAAAATCCCAGTTGGAATCTCAGACCCCTCGAGGCTTATCATCATACAATGCATTAATGTTTTTGGCAGCATTCCTATTATCTGTCCTTAATTAGTAATTCGGTTCATGGTACTGATATCTTTTAACCGGGCTATCGTTACAAGGAATGACAAGAAAAGATTTCCAGAGCTTTTTGGTAACTCGCAATATACCACGTCCGCTTCCAATATTCTCGACAATGGGCTTTCATCTGCTTTTAATATTTCGCTTTCGAGCTGGAAGTTGATATAATCAAATAGAAGGATTTCAGGTCAGCTAGTACACCTTCCACATTAAACATCGGAAATCTCTGTCAAAAAATTTTCTAACTTCAATATCTTGTGAATTTTTGTAATGACTGAAACGTCTCAAAGCGACTAGCAAATATCATTATATAAATTGATTTGTCGTTGAACTTTCTTCATTTCTTTGATTAATATAGCACGTACTACTTTTCATCCTTTCAATGCAATTTGCTCTTATCTCATCAAGCAATACAGAAGCGCACTTAGATACAACTCCTCATTATTTCAAACCGAACGTTTTTTGGTAAGTCAATTGACGTCCTCACACTGATTTGCAATATTTTGCAGTTGCAATTTTGTTCACAGTAATTAGGGGATGATTTTATATTATATATATATATATATACTATATATTTATATATATATATATATATATATATATATATATATATATATATTATATATATATATATATATATATATATATATATATATAGTGCTTGTTACTAAAAAGGCGCATCATTTTGCTTATGCAAAAAAGGCCCACCCTGTATCTCCGTATATATGATGTGTAGAGCGAAAAAAATTGGTGGACCTATTAACCCCATTGAGTATGCATGTTTAAAGGTGTTATAATTGTTCAAATTCGATTTTTTGAATTTTAGGAATTTTTTTAAACTTTTCAAAAATTTTGCCTACTTTTTGACAATCGTGAAAAACCATTTTGGTACTTTTCCAGTCAATACTGCATTAAGAACTCTAGAAATTATATTATTATTGAATTAATTATGTTAGTCCCATGCATAAGGTAATCCCACACCAAATTTCAAGAAATTTGTGCAGCCATCACACACAAGGTACATCGAAAAAGACTAATAAAACAGCCCATGTGTATGACAAAAAAGGGCCCACTTTTTTTTTGAATGAAAATTGGCCTGTATATGTGTTATAGATAAATAACAAGCATGTATACTTGTTTTATTTTTGTTTTACTTTATTTTTTTGGCTAAAAAATAGTTTGTTATGTAAAAAGGGCCCACTTTTCATAATGTTATGTAAAGGGCCATTCTTTATTTTAACTCTTTTTGTATATATACGGTATATATATATAATAGAGAGTTATTAGAGTTGGCCCACTTGATTTTGTTAATTTAAGGAAATTTACCTTTTTTTTCTATTTTTTTTGTATTTAAAAAAAAAAAATAAAAATAAAAAATAAAAAAAATATTAAAAAAATTCTTCTATTTAAGTCACTAAAAGAACCTTAATAACAATATACTTAAAAACACTAAACAATTAACTCAACCAAGAGTTATGAGGTTGACCCAAATGGGAGGATTTTTGAAAAAAAATTGAAAGAAATTTTACTTTTTTTATTTATTAATTTTTTTTTATTTTAATTTCAAAAAAAAAAAAGATCTGCATTGTCACAAAACTTAATAACAAGATATAACCTAAAAATACCACAGAATTAAACTCTAGCAGAGGTTAAAAGGGGGGGGCCTTTTTTGTCATACACATGGGCCCTTTTTGCAAAAAGTGGGATTTTTTTTTTTTTCACTTCGAGTTTAAAAAATAATTTTTACAATTTTTAACCAAAAAAAAAATTTTTTTGTGGTAACATACATAGGACATGGCAATCTAAGAACTTATTTAAATCATATATGTTAAAATACGTTTTAGTAGTTATTTGCCACAACTAAAAAGTGGGCCTTTTTGGTAACAGCACTAAATATATATTATATATGAAGATCATGAGAAAAATAAGACACTAATAAATATTATATGTAACTAAGCCACTCATTAACTAATAGGACCTTTTCAAAGAAATTTCTCTAGCAATACCATTTTCTCAGAAGTCAGATAACATTTGGGCTAATTTTATTGCCATATCTATCATGTTTCCATTTCTTGCTGATTTTATTATTTATGGCTATATATTTAGATTTAAAAACATACTTTTTTATGCTTATTTGTTTTATCTGGTAATTTAGTTGCAATAATTAATCATGCTCCGCTTTTTCTCCGGGGGGCAACTCGACTGTCCTCGGGGGGAAAGCCCCCCGGAGGTAATGCCTGAAAAGAAACATGTATATATTATAAAAATATAATTCGCAAAGTTATACACACTAATGCGAAATATCCCGCTGTCTCACTTGCTTCACGTTTCACGATTTATAAATAATAAAACCCTGCTTATGGCAACATCAAAAAACTCAAGTCATGGCACATAAAAAAACTCGAGTCATGATCAGCGTAATTTATTTATCTTTGCTAACTACGAGTAAAAAACTGACAAACAGTTTTATAAAAAAAAATAATGTCTTACTTTTCTCCTCGGCGCTCCCAAACAAAATTACATTGATTCACTTTAACTTTGATTACTTAATTGTATGTGCCCTAACTACCATTTATATTTGAAACAATATTTTCTACAATTTCCTTTTTCAAGACTCAGGAACAAATGAACGTTTGCCTCTCACATTCGTTATTTATTGACTGCGAATTGAACAAGTCCATTGCAAGTACGAGTCTGCTGGCGCTTCTTGCGAGCTCTGAGGCAGAATGGACAAGAATTTTTTACTGGCGCTATGTGGTATCATGAATGATACTGGTATATCATTTATGATGAAGTTTTTTAACAAGTTCAAAGTGTATTGCGACCAGAAAGCGAATGGCTACCACTTACACAATTTTATGAATATACTAATTAAAGATTTAATTAATATATAATGCTTAAATGCTATCATTGACCCCATTTGCATCTCATGGACCCCCAACATTTTTTGCAACTTTTGTGGACCCTTTGCAGGCTGTCGTAGACCCCCTGGGGGTCGATATAGACCACTTTTGGAATCACTGATTATAAATTTTTATAATTGACTATTTAAAGATTTTGTAGATTTCCAATTCTAGTAGAGTAAATTGCTTCTATGATTAAGTCAGTATTTTTCCATTTGACTACTATAAACTGCAAGTTTATACAAGGATGATTCTCTGTTAAAAATAGGTTCTTGGCTAATAATGGATGTATAGTTTCTGGATTGGTTTTGAGAAGGATGTTTCTGCATCTCAAAAACGCTTTCTGATTCTTGAACAAGTTTTGATCCCCAAAACTGGTTCCTAATATAATAAGTGCGTCGGGCGGGGGTGACCAAGGCCCGCTCTTTAGAGGGGTGATTCGTCCACGTCTAAATAAAATAAAAAATAATAAATAATATTTTTTTCGCTCATTTAATAGCCGCGTACTACAAAAGTTTTATTTAGATCACTTTTACTCTTTTAGTTTTTTATATTTTAAAAATGTTAGAATCTAGGGTACCAAAATGACGTTAAAATTTTGAAAAATTGTGTTTTTTTTTTAACTTCATTATAAAATGAAAAATTGTGGATGGATTTTAATTATTTTTTCAGTGGATACACTCGAGTATGTTAGCTTTAAACTGGCAAAGGTAAATTTTTGATGCCAAAAACAGTATAGTGGCAAAAAACGGGCCTAAACTTGGGTCCGATTCCAACCCGCCCGTAAAAATTGATGGAGTGGTGACTCGGACCACCATTGTTTTTCGCATCTTTAGTATTAACTTATTGACATTTTTATTAATTATAATTAATTTAAATATAATAAAGTTGCTTATATTAAGTAAAAAGTTTTTAAAACTAATGAAATTTTAATAAAAAAATGATTCAAAATTAAAAGTTTTGAGCGGAGAGGGTGAATCGGACCACCTTTTTTTATTCTTATTTTATTGACATTTTTATTACTTATTAAGCAATTTTTAATAATATAATAATATTATATTAAAGTAAAATTAATAACATATAAATTGAATTTATTACGTAAAGAGAATTAAAAACAGATGTCCGAGTCACCCCCCTCTGAATACCTCTCTCTCATCTACACCTTTACTCATTTCCTGAATCTTAATAAACTTTTATTATTAGATTACATATTATTTTTTTGGTGTGCTTATGACCGACTAAAGGGCCGTGATTTACAAAAAACAAATTCAAAAGTGCATTAGGGGGAGAGTCGGGAGACAAAGTTATGAAAAGGTGGGCCCGGTCACCCCGCTAGACGCTATATTTTTAGTTCTTAGTTTAAAATGTTTTAATTTAATTTAGTCTTTATGTATTCGTTTTTATGCTTACCCTAGTTTCCTTTACAGAAAATCGACAGGGAACCACACAACATTCAAAATTCTTACAATGATACATTCACTGCAGACAGAAATTTAAGGTTCTGTAATATAACTATTTATAATAATGTTTTTTCTTGTAATTATATAAGTGCTTATAATAAATTACTTTATTTTATTTCTGTCAATTTTGGTTATTTTCAATTTCATTAAGACTTAAGTTACAATAATAGGAGTGAATACCCCTGCTTTCAGTAAAATTATTGCGGATTTGATAAATCATTTGTAATGAAAAATCTGTACTATATGAACAGACTTCAATAGCTTTCCAATGTTATTTTACTTTGTCTTAATTTTACTATGTTTATAAGCTTAATTTAAATCAAATATTAATTACAAAGACAAGATTTATTCATAATTACTATATTGTTTTACTGAAATTAATAGATAGATTAGTATGTTGAAGAATTTTTGCTACTGTCCATTATAAGAAATAATATAAACCATTTTTACCATATTGAATATTACACATCTGAATATTCATTTCTCAAGTGAAAATCTCCACTTACCAATCATTACCATTTAATAAGTAAAATATAGAATAACCAAGTAAGAGAGTAATGAGAGACCCTTACATCCCTCTATACCCCAACCTCACTTTCAACATCGACAATTGAAAATGACTATGGTGGTGAGTTTTGACAAGCGGTTCAACAGGGATATATTGGAATTTTTCAGCTGCAACAATGAACAACAGCAATAAATATATTTATGACAACAAATTTTTCTGGTAATAAGTGTCATAGATTCTTAATACTTTCAGTTATGTCCTACATAGTATGTAGACTTCCTGTGATCTTCAGGTTTGACAATGGTTCAAATACCACTGTCTTTTTCTATTTGGATTTTATAGACCATATACTCACATAGTCTATTGTGATCTTTAATGATTTTACTGTCAATACATTCTGGAAATTGATGGACAGAAGAAGTCAATCTTATTTTGTGTATCATACTGACATTGAATTCATTAATCTTTGTTTTTGAAACACAACGATTTCCGATGAATCAATTGTTAGCAACAATTGCATGATGAAGTCGTCAATAGCTGAGATGATTGTGTGTAGTAATATAGAGATCAAAATTTGCTGATCCACACACTTTCCATACCTGCGAAAATACAAAATGATTAATTATTAAGTTCATAGTAAATATAATTTATACATGGTCGTGGTTTTATTAGTTATTTCCCGTTATTTATGGAAATATTTTAATAAATAGCAATAATCTTTTTCGACCAAAATTATAATATTACGAATAATATTGCATGTAATAAAATGGATTCATTGTACCATTTTATATTTTTAGAAAAAATGGGTTCATTGTACCATTTCATATTTTATTTGGTAAAATGGATTTGTTGTACCATTTTATATTGATATTTTATTTAGTATAATGGATTCATTGTACCATTTTATATTTTGCATAATCACATGACCATCTTTTAGGTAGATTTATGGTATATTAATTCGATTGCATTCAATTTGGACTCACACTCAACGACAGATAACAGACTCAACTCTTTAGGACTTTTTATCGTTATTCCAAAGTAACTTACTTGAGTGACAGTTTTTACCAAAAAAAATCAACTTTTCAAAGAAAGAGAGTTAGAAAGAAAATTTTTACTTTGACTTTTTCATAAAATATTTTTTTAGATCATTTGAATAGAGATCTAATTCATTATACGGCTGCATTCACAGCTATTCCTTTTCTACAAAAGACTTGACTGTCTCCGTTGATGTATATACTCGATAGGGGTGGACATAACGTTTGGTAGTTCCTCGACTGTACCCATACGTCGGGTAAAAGGACGTCGCCCGCTGACCGGAAGCTTCACAATAAACTTGTTATCATCCACTCGTATGTCTGAGGGCTCCTCTCCCATGACAGAAGTCGTTGGAGTTACCGGGGAAGATGCACCCCCAGGAGGAGTTCCAACAATGACTGTGTGTGGAGTTATTGAACTCACAAAAATCGGTGTGCCGAGAACTACTTGAACTCTGAAACTCCACCATATTTCATGAATTTACATTTTGAACCATGAATTCCGGTGATCCAGGTAAATTAGAAATTTCTGTCAATTTAGAACAATTAAAACTAGGTCTGTTCCTAAAGTAAGTGTATTGACAACTGAGTTATAGTGAAACTGAATGGGATACTCATGAGCATACAAGTCATGGTAATCCAAAGCTGGTGTATCAACTCACTGTTGGATCCGATGTGGACGTCACTCAGTTTACTTGGCGAACTGACGGGAATACCAACAGTACCCCCTGTTAGGAGTAGAAGTGCCCATGGCATCCGGGATGCTATCATACCCATCCCCTGGCGACGGAGGAATCTCAACCGGAGGTAAAGAAAATTCAACATTCACAGTCAAGGGTAGGATAGGAGTAAGAACAGAACACGACAAGCCATCAACAGATGGACATTTGAATTTACCCACTCCACTCTGTAATCGACCAATATCACCAGTCAGGTCAGGCAAGTTAGAGTAAACATCCAAAGCTATGGGGTTGAATTGAATAAATCCCTCAAAGTCCGCTTCTGCCTCTTCTATGGGATCCAATTCGCTATCCATCTCTAGTGGATTCCAATCCCAATCGTTGGAATCCACAGACGTGGTACTTATCTCAGAGACCAAATCCGAGATTTCCATAACATCATCCTCCTCTACTAAATCTCCTTCATCCGAAAAGAACTGTGTACCAATCTCCCTATTTCGAGCAAGATATCTCCGCAAATACCCTGGAACTTCAATCCAGCCCTTCAAATGGGAAAAATGGATTTCTGAAGTCGATCATCAGGTTTATTTAACAGCCTAATCATGTAAGTAACTTGATTAGGATTCACCGCTTCGATTATAAACGGTCATTCCCACTTACTTTTGAAACTTCATAGTCATGTTCGGACCTGTTCGAATTATTTTTCGGGCTACCTTCTGCCCCTTTTTATAAGGTCTAAAGTTAGCACTTCCCTCTTTCCAAAATTGTGGGAAGGTATGGATCGGTGAATGCGGTTTTTGCAATAAAAAAATCAGAGGGAGACATCTCCAATGAACTATGAAAAGTATTATTGTATATCAGTATGGAGGAAGCTAATTCTTCATCCCAATTAGCGGGTTGTTCGAGAACCAAACATTTCAACATTTGGATCAGACTACGATTGAATCTCTCACATACCCCATTACTAGATGGGTGAAGTAAAGAAGTTCTCACATGTTTGATATTACGATCCTGTAGTACTTGCTGAAAGATATGAGATGTGAATTCTGTACCGTTGTCTGTAAGAATACGGTTTGGTACTTTCAAAATAAATGGAAGTATGTAATATTTAAACTTCTGAGATACAGTTAAGCTAGATTTGTCCTTAATGGGAACAACAGCGACCCATTTCGAATAATGGTCAATAAAAACTATACAATATTTATTCCTTTTAAAAGTTTTGGGAAACTGCAACAAATCCATTGTGCACAAATCAAAAGGATAATTGGCAAGGATTTTCAACATTGGAGGCAAAGGTCTTTTGCATCTGACAAGTCGGACAACAACGAACTATGTCCGAAATAACTTGATTAACTCAGGGATGCCAGAATTGTTTATAGACTAACTGTAATAATTTGTTTCGTCCAATATGAGCACATGAAACATGAAGACTCAATACGATATAAATTAAGAAGTTATAGAAAAAGAACTGTTGCCGCCCAAGAGAATAAAAAGAAGATGTACAAGAAGTGAAACGGAGTTGATGCGTAATCATGTCACGACAAAGGATTTTCGAATATTGATTATGTACAGAACAGTAATTTTGTAACCATAATTATAGGAGTTGGTACGTTTTCCCAGTAGAGGGATGCAACCCTTTCTACATCCAATGTAGTTGACATAAAAGAAATGAGTATGAGGATAAGAGGGAACCCGCAGAAGTAATGAGTTGCTATCATTACTAATAAAACCCTCAAGAAAACAAGACGAGTTAATGCAATTATAGACCCATAGTTTTTTTTCCTTCTTATCAATAAGAGAGGATAACTCGATAGTCTCTCATAAGCCTCTTTACGTCCTGTTGACCTACACCACCTAAATTTCAAAGTTTTTCTTGGCCCCTTCAAAGTAAAAAATGCAAATATGATCACAAAAGAGTGGGATATAACCCTTAATTACTCCTTTCAGGAATTCAACCATTAAGAACATTGGTTGATGGTGCGGTTGATTGCCCCACAATAGACAAGAGATTGGCAATTTATTAAATTATTTTTTTATAATATTGATTTGACATCTCTTTCTCAATCAAATCTAGGTATCCCATTCTTCGTGTGACATCGGACATATTCTAAATTGATAACTCTCTCTCATAAAGAAAATGATAGTATGGGCACGCTTCCCAACGTTTGACTGAAGCTAACTACCAATGAGAAACGTGTCCAAAAACGTTAGACATACATATAGTGTAATATCCTAAAATTTTATAAACTTATTTTCAAACTGTGAAAAATTACTCTTATTAATTTTTATGAAATCCATAAAATTATACTGCTTTTGAATACTCATCCTTTGGAACCAATATATGTTAACAGGTTTGTCTGAGGTAATACCTCTTGTGGTATACCAGAAATTAATTTATCACCTAGATCATAAGCTGAATACATTTACTTGTTGACTGCCTGATTAAGATAATCCTCCTTTTTTAACTCATTTGCGTTACATTAAATAATGCTGGTCCTAGAACAAATAAAAATGTTGAACGTGGTGGATTAAGCTGTACGTAATAGTCAAAATGATACATAGTTTGATTGCCATTACTTTCTTGTTGTCCAAATATTTAAAACGATGCAGTTACTCGCTCTTTAACGTTTCTCGTCAATCTCTCCCCTTCAATTATTTATGGTTTAGATGAAACTTGCTCTCGTGTGCCCCATCCAACGATCTCACAAAAAAAATGAAGTATAAAATACTTTGGATTTAAATATTCTTAAAATGTTAGCACGTTTAATATATAGAAAGTGTTTTAGGAAAAGGGAAAATCCTTCAAAGCTAATCTGTCAAGTAGAATAGGGAGTTTGACGTAGAGAAAAATCTGTCTGGTTGACTGGGACGTTTTGTAGACATAAATGTTTGATCTCTTCATTTAGGTCATTCTGTCAGTTACATTCTATATCTATAATTTAATTACTGTTAGCCCCCCTTAAGGTAATAAAAAAAGTTTACTATAGTGAAGTCATAATACTAGTTGATTACTATTACTATTTCAATTTTCATATTTCATTCAATTTTAGATTCGACATTATGTGTTGCTTTAGGTACTTTATTTCATAGTAGTCACTGTTTATACATAAATTGCAGTTGAACATTTAAATTTGTAGGAATACGTCACTTTATGAGGTCTTAAACATAAAATACATTCGTGAATTTAATTTTACGAATGTTGTTTTTCTATATATATATATATATATAATAATATATATAATATATACTTATCTTTAAATTTATATAGGTTACTGTTGCAAAATATACTAATACGAATATATATATATATAATAATATATTATATATATTATATCTATATATATGTGTATCATATTTGAAAGATTGTTGCCCCTCAGGTAAAAAAAGTTAAAAACCTTCCCTTTTTACCTTTAAATTTTATAGGAAATCACTCTTTAGAGTCGTAAAAACAAATATATAATTCTCGACAATTCTAAAAGATATTCAACGACAAAGTCAGTGATTGGAACAATCTCATAATCTTTACGATTCACGTCCCAGTCGATTCATCAAATGCTAACGTTGTAGAGTGATATGAATACATATTATATTGAACTGAGATTTGCCCCCAGGTAAAAAACAGTAATATTCAAACAAAAGAGTACGTAAGGAAAATTTTAGAATGATTAAAATAAAATATATTAAAATATATTATATTTTTTCGCAACTCTATTTTTTTTAAAATTTCCCAAATTTGAGTTGTTTAAAGCGTATCTTCTGTTGCTAGTTTTAAGGTCTACTGATTCGTTGTTTTAACATCTGTAGATGCGTTTAAATCTAGACCTGGTTAACCATAATTGGAAGTTTTTTAAACAGAGTTACAACCCTATTATCGTCTTCACGCAAAAAAATACTGACTGTATTAGATTTTAGAATATATTAACCAGACATATAGTTAGTTTCTATCTACACTAAAGGCAAAGAAAGGCGCACGAGTTTGGAATGCCTTTTGAAAAGCTTTTCCTTCGATCTGTTTTGTGGCAAAATTGTCCAAGTCTACTTAATTATTTCTCAATAGATGTGTATATATATATAGTAAACTAAACCTTAATAGTATACTTTAATTAATTAATTCTGATTATTATACAGGAATCTCATTAATAGGTCACTGTCGTACATTCTATATTATATTTATAAAAACTGTTGCCTCACTTCTGTAGTGTAAAGTAAATTTATATCAAAAGAAGAGCAGAAATACCAGTCAATGTACTAATATGATTTTACACAGATGTCATTATTTTGAATCAATTTTTCAATTCAATTATATTTTGATAATGAGGTTTTTATCGTGGAAATATTAATCTATAAGGGTTTCAATTTGCAGTTATTGCAGTTATTTACTATAATAATTTATGAACGATAATCATTTTAATTTTCATCTTACAATTAAAAAATAATCCTAGTTATATATTGCATATATAACAGTTCAATATTGTTTATCTTCTGTTAAGGGTACTGTCTTACTCAATTATCTTTGATTAGTTATTTCAAATTTAAATATTTAGTATATGTTAATATATCTCTCCTCATACGTAAAAATGTTAAAAGGCTTTACTTAATTTTCAGGACCTTAACTTTTTTAGTCGTACAAAAAGAAGGGTAATAATTGTGATAGTTGGCATTCATTTTCATTAGTGAGTCTCAACTGTCGTACTATTCTATATTAATTAAATTTATATAAAAAAACTGTTTGCCCCCATAGGTAATAAAAGTTCACAGAGTGTCTCTCAAAATCGGTTACATAGCTCACAGCATTTTTACATAAATTTTCTATGTATTTCCCATTCAAAATTTTAGAAGTGACATATATTAGGTTGTACTTTATTCAGTATTAGGATCACTGTTATTACATCATGGTCAAGTGAGTTTGAATGTTACATTTCCCATAGTCAAGATACTATTGCTATTGCAACTAGACTTAGAGAATATATGTATGCTGTTTTGATTTAAAGTCATGAGGCAAGCGGTCCCTATGAAAGTTAATTACAAGTGCTGCTTTTTCATTCTGCCGATACAAAATTTTGAACAGACTGATGCCCTTAACAAGTAAGCGTTAATAAAAAGTGGTTTACTTATAAATTTTGCCAGGACCTAATTTGAGTCGTACCAACTGAAGAGCGTAGTCATCCAAATTATTATTTGAATGTCTTTTGCATTATATATCGTATTCATACTGAAAGCTAATTTCTTATATATTTAAATTTAAAAACTGTTTGCCCCCAGGTAAATTAAAGATTATCACTAAATGAAGTTAACTAATTCACGTTGACTGCCTAATATATTTCCGAATTTACAATTGTTTTCAAATTAGTCAGAGGAGTTGAGTGTATGTAAACCCATTATAATTATTTAAGTTGGACTACTATGTTCAAAGATTAGTAGCCAGCCTAGTATCTTTAACTATAATATTCATTAAAGTTACGACAACTACTGGATATGTATTTTAATTGTTAATTGTTAGGAAACCAGTTAACTAAAATGTAGCGAATCTTATCCAATGCGCGAATATAAAAAAAAAATTTTAACTACTTTTATTGAGTGTTTAAGGATAGAATATAACAAATATTCCATAGTATTGGTTATGTCTAGTTGATACTGCGTTTTTTGAGGTACTATTAATAAAATCTGTTCCCGAACATTGTCTGGTTAGAAATCAAAATCTTATCTATATATTTTATGGTATTAATGTTCTGTGTCACCACACTACAAGCGAGTTTTAAACAAAGTTAAAAGGGTTTACTTAAAAATCTAATTCGAGACCTTACTTTGAGTATCCTACTTACCAAAAAAGTTAGAATAAGTTTATTTCTGAATTATGAGTTAACATACTCCCTCTCTGGATTAAACTGTTGATTAACATTTTCTATGTAAAATTATACGAAACTGCTTTCATAGGAATAATTCTTAATTTCTATAATAAATATTTTACGTAATAAGCTCTATTCAAAAGCAAGCATTAGATCTCTAATCAGATTAGAACGTTAAATAAAAAAAATAATAATCCTTGCAACTTTTTCATCTCATTTTCTTAATTGGTGGATAACCTTT
This sequence comes from Trachelipus rathkii, assembly GCA_015478945.1. NCBI lineage: Eukaryota > Metazoa > Arthropoda > Malacostraca > Isopoda > Trachelipodidae > Trachelipus > Trachelipus rathkii. The sequence continues at coordinate 31,497 of JABUQX010100366.1, forward strand.
TCTATTAAGTGATCAATAGAGGTATTAATATTATATATATGCCCAGTTTAGATTAAGCTTTGGGTAAAGAGAGAGAAGATCAGTAAGTGACTGATTGATTTTGCGATTAATAATGTAAGTTCTTTAAATAAAACCATTTCAAGATAGTCTCCTTAGAGGTTGTTCTTAGAGTTTGTTCTTCATTTCCTAATAATGACTCGCCTATATCACGGGCATTCTTATAGGTGAGGTTAAATTTTTAAAAAGCATACTGATGCTTGCCGACCTCCTCCATGCTCTACCAAAGTTAACAATAAAGTTTTCTCTAAACTTTTCATTTTTTCACTGGCCTATTTTCTGACTACTGAAGTCGTTCACCCCATACAATCATCTGTTTCTAATACCCTATGATCTCGCTATGTCAAGGGCATTCTTATATAAAGTCACTTCATTGTCTTGAAGTGTTTTATGCAAATATTTTTGTGTCGTTCTCTAGGTCTCCCAGGGTAGCAGGAAGCGTGTACCCACGCGTGATCCACACTTACCCATGATTGCCATAATTCCAATTTTCATTATAGAGTTTGTGTCCATTCGAGATTTTACTCTCTTTAGCCATTTCTTTCTGACTACGGCTTCACCAAGTCATTTTACCCATTTTTCACTCTCTCGTTCTCCTCTATACAGTGCCTATATCTCAGAAGTTTTGACTTATAAAAGATTTCGGCGTATAATTCTTTTCTATCAAAGGATAAAATATATCTATTTTTTTGTTCATGGCCATTACTCCCCTGAAGCATGAGGGTAATCGTGTTTCATGCTTGCGTGTAAGCCGTTACTGTTCTTACATTTCTGTTCATTCAATAATTATAAAGATTGTTGCCTTTCAGGTATATATAAAGTAAAAAGGGTTTACTTTAATTTTCAGGACCTACTTTGAGAGTCGATTTACAAAAAAATAGGTAGTTATTATTCTAGTATATGTTGGAATCATTCATTCAATAGGTTCACTGTCGTATTAATTCTTAAATTTATAATTAAAAACTGTAATTTCCCCAAGGTTAAAATAAAGATTAAAGAGTAAAACTAGTTGATTAGCTTATTTCACAAATTTTCATAATTTACAATTTACAAATAATAAATATTTATTTGAGAAACAATCATTTATAGAGTATTTTAGGTTAACTTTTTCTACTGAGTAAATAAAGGTTACAATACTATGTTTATATAATCATTGTAGTGATATTGAAAACTCTTAAATACATTTATTAATAGGAATTAAATCAAATAAATAGAATATAAAATAAAATGAGTATTAATCAAAATAAAATACAAAAAATCGAATAAATGTCAGAGATAATATACATAAACTATAAGATTTGTATCTAACTTAATCTGAAATAGTAGGGTAGGGCGTGAGGATTACTGTCTTACATTCTAGTTGATCTAATTAGAAAGATTTGTTGCCCTCAAATAATAAAAAGTTATAAAGCTTTTATTTATTTTTAAGGACCTCACTTTTATCTTTGTACCAAAAAATATATATATAGTGATTAAATATATATTTCTGTTAAGTGATTTAGGATCTCTATTCAATAGAAACATATTAGTATAGCTGGTTAATAATTAATATTACTATTAAAAGTTTTAAAAAATGTGAAATTTTCCATAAATATAAAAAAATATAGTTGCAAAACGAAAGGTTATATATACTATATCTAGAGTTAATATTTCCATTTTTCATAATTTACTTAAAAGAATCAAGATAAATATTGATACACAATTTTATTATTTTTAGTAGTTGTCGGCGATTAACTCTCCATACTATTCCGCTATGGTCTTAAGGTCCTAAAACGTCTTTAGCAACTAATAGTCCTCGCAAGTGATATGCAGAAGGAAGTAAGTTTGATGAGTATGACGTAATTTACCTCCCCATGTGCTCTCTAGTAACCAACATAAGGCCGAGTAAATGAGTTCGGATAATAAAACAATATTTGTTTCTCTATTCATTTAAATCCCTGAGATCAAATGACGTGATGTGACGTGTAAACTGACCTTATAATACATTCTGTAGTATCAAAAATATAAAGAATTAGTGTTCCACTCAGATGTTAGCTAGTATAAATGGGATTTTTAAACTTGATTTGCTCAGAGAACGTGGGAATACCTATTTACAATCACATCTTTGAATGTGCGATAAACCACTAAAACACAAAAAGTAGTAAAACAACAACTTTCAAACCAGTTATAAAATTGGCTACAATTACTATTCTTCGTATTTTAATGGAAATAATCTCATGCTTTAAGTTCAGAGTAAAGATCCAACATTATAAGCTAGTTACATATTCATATATTAAGTAAGTATTTTAAAATTGTGTATACCACACCAAACTGAGAGTCTAAAAGTTTACAGTTTTATCACAGATACACACCGTTGTAATGCATTACTAAAATGCTCGAATTCCTTAGAATTTTAAATCTTATCTCATTCAATAGTTAAAAAATGTTAGTTTTATTGGAACACCTCAATATTTCTTAGAACTATTGGAAGGCCTCAGGACGTTTTAAAATGTTCCTAGACGTTCTAAATAATTCCTCATGGTAATAGCTCTCTCACGCCTAAAAATGTTTAGAAGTAGTAAAATAAGCCTGGGCTACAACTGAAAATAAACATTTGGTCTATTTTCTAATTTTTTCTCTTTTCAGTATGAAATTTCGAAACCTCGCTAATTCTGTTTTCTCTTTTGTAGTATTTACTTACGATATTTTATTAAAAGATTAAATACTTTAACTGTATAAAAATTAAAGTTCTATTGCTTAACTTAATTTTATCTTATCTTCTTTGGTTGATACATAAACTTATTTTAACATCATAACGAAGGATGTACAATTGCTCATTTAATAAAAGGTTCCATGAAAGTAATACATTATATCATAATATTATAATTGTGTATATTATATGGCCTCAAGGATACAAGATTTTAACTAAAGTAAAGTATACAACTATAGTTGGCTGATATAAAAAATCCATTTTTACATTATATGATTTCAATTTTTAATGTTCTGTACCTATCAGATAAAGATAATGAGTTACTGGAACTTGATCAGTAGGAGTCACTGTCTTTACATCATGTAGTTAATGTAAATGTATTTAGGGACTAATATTTTTTAAAATAAAAATACGTGATTTTAAATAATTTTACTTTCATTTCGATTATACGTGAGAGGTATCTAGGTGTATGAATAGTTACTGGTTAAAATATTCTGTGATCAAAAATATAAATATATATATATATATATTGAGTGATTTAGTTTTAGACCATCATATATAAAAAAAGATTTAAAATGACTATTTATTCATAATATTTATTCCAAGGTATGCCAATGTTTTTTTTAATAATAACAAATAAATTAGTAAATATATCAATTAATTCTGGAAGCATTTTAGTATTTATTCAATAATTAGATCCGTTCATAGTACATTCTAAATTAAATTATTTAAAAAATAATACTGTGATTTGTATATAATACGTACATAAGGTAAATGTTCCAGAGCTTAAACTTTTCAAACCATAGAAAATTCATTTTGTAAATTTAGTACTCTTTCAAAAATTCTAACCAGATAACGGCAAAAGTTTTGAATGAGTCACTGTCTTACATTAGGTAGTTTGTTCTCAATAAATTTTAAGGCTATCGATACTTAAAATGTGAGTTCTATTACATATAATAATATACGTATAGAATATATACCAAAAACCAATGTAATATATACACAGTGTACTCCGTTCTGTAACTTGGCAATTTTATGTTTGATGTCCATTTTACATCTCGACATTAAAAAATATGTTGTGGCCCTCCATCCCTGCGTAAAGCGTCTGCCGATTGACGCCCGCCTTTAACTCTAGTCTTTCCCTGCGAAGGCCACCCTCCTTTCTCCTCCGCACGAACAAACGACGGGGCTTGCGGGCGCTTATTACGCCCCACTGGGTGCCACCGGTCTGTGGAATCGCCCATCCAAGGTCAAAAGTCGGTTTGGGAATGTGTGTGTCTGATTGTGCTAATAATCTATCTAAGCGTTGGGACTTACTGTCTCGTACTTATTCTATTTTAATTTAAAGACTGTTGCCCCCCATGTAAAAAGTTTACAAGAGTCACAAGAAAACCCCGTATGATGCAATTTAGATGTTTCAAATTATTTTTCACTATTTTTCCATTCCAAATCAGGTTTTGAAGACCCCGCGAGTAAACTCCTTAATCAGGCTCAGGTAAGCCATTTGTTCCGTTATCATTTGAGTAAGGAATCCAATCATCCAGTGGAAGGTACTACTCCAAATATGGCAAATTACACGATTTGACCTCTATTACAAGAAGGGTCTTAATCCTTGTGGAAGTCACAATCCGTAAGTCGGTTCCGCTTCTTGCTCCTGGTCTATAATACATAGCTAATTCTGAAAATACGTGCGCGTCATTTAGCTCAGATCCTTATACAGCACGCGTTGTCTCTCTATTCTTTATGAACAATCGGTTTCGTGATATCTGTGGTGACATGATACCAATTCTGTGTTCAATACTAAATTAATATGAACTTGTTATGTCACCTTTACCAAATTAAAAAGTTCAAAGAGAGTTTATCTATTAATTATATCAGGTATACCTAATTTGAGTCGTACCAAAAAGGATATTATATATTATAATATTCTGATATGTTATGGATTCTCTTCAATTAAGGTTCACCACTGTTACGTTAATATCTATATTAAAATTTTAATAATAATAAACTGTTTTGAACACTACAAAGGTTAATAAAAATAGATTACATGAAGTTTTGTTTTCTGGATTAAATATTTACTTAATACGAAAATTTTCATTAATTATCAATTCTAAAATAATTTTATTTATTTAATACCCTAATATTATAAGGTTGGTTATACTATTTTCAATATGGTCATCTAGTCTTCATCATTGATGTTATGTACTAATAAATGTTTAAGACGTAGCTTAATGGGTTCGTACAAAATAAAATAACGTATAGTAATTATACAAGATACTTGTTGTTTCTCTTTCTGTAGGTATATGTAACTGTCTTACATATATACTTGTTATTCAATATTAATTGAGGCTCAGTGCCACTCCACCGTTAAAACGAAGTTAAAAGGGTTACTTATTTTCAGGACCTAATCTGAGTCGTTACAAAAAAGGTAATATTTCTGATATGTTGGATCTCCTTCATAGGTCACTGTCGTACATTCTATATTAAAATTTAAAAAAACTTTCCCCCAGGTAAAGTTACAAGAGTCAAAACGTTTATGAGGCTATATTCCAATTTTTATATTTTTCATTCAATATTCTTGACCCCATATTTAGGTTGGTACTTTTCAGAGGGTCACTGTCTTACATCATGTAGTTTACTTAAATTTTTTAGGGACTTGTACATGGGTCTTTACAAAAACGTGAATATTTCCGAACATGTTGTTTCTCTTCTGTAGGGTACTGTCTTACGTTCTGTGATCAAATTAATGATTGTTGCCCTCAAGTAAAAGTAAAGGGTTTACTTAATTTTCAGGGACCTATTTGATCGTACAAAAAAGGTAATATATTCTGATAAGTTAGATCTCTTCAATAAAACACTTCACATGTCTAATAAATTAAAATTTAGAACATGTTGCCCCCCAAGAAATTAAGTTACGAAGCCCACCCCGTTGAGCTAAGCCTATGCTAATCTATACTTTAAAATAAACTTTTCAATTTATCGTTATATCCACATATTGCCATAAAAATATATAAGTAGATATGCGATTACTTTTATATTCAAAATCATGAAGAGTTCCACCTCTACTTCTTACCTCCCTTCGAATACATTTGTTGTATAATAATTATAAAAGAAAAAAAGTATAAAATGATGCTTTCTATCAAAAAAAAAAAATTTGATAATAATAAATGTTGAAAAATTACAGTTTTTTTTGAGGAATAACTGAGACAAGAACATTGTTGTTTCTAATACTAGAATCTGGGTACCCTGACTAGTCGAAGGTGTCTTACGATTCTGTCGACTACAAATATAAGACGTATGTGTCCATGAATGCCCTCCCCTCATATAGTATTTTAAAAATAGCGTTTTAAAATAAGACGTGAGAGAGCGATACCTCCAACTTGATTTGTCAGGACTTATAAATATGAGATTAAAGATGGCAAAGTAAAGTACCCAAAATACGGTGAGGTTATTTCTCCTGGAGTATTTGGATCTCTCAATCTACGGGTCGACTCGACTCGGGTGACATTCCTCCCCTCTAGTTCTCTACAATAACTCTCTGGCGACTGCTCTCTGAACCCACACGTAAACTAAAAATTATAAGAACCACATGAGATACCCACGAAAAAAAAACAGTCTATGACTTTCTACTCTATATCAATTGTCATATCTGTTCCCAATAATCATAAATTATATATTGAATATTGGCACTAAATTCTACTGTGGTGTGCGTGTACTCTTTCTTCAGTAGGTCACTGTTTATAGCAATATATTGACAGTTTGTAACAGCTAAAGGACTCTCTAGGAAAAGGTCACGTTATAACTCACAATGGCGGTCTTACAAAAATAATCATGGCTCGGTTAAGAACATTTGTTTTCTCTTTTGGGTTAATATTAGCACTCCCTCTAAGTAGATTTCAAATTAAAGATTATTGTAGCCTATTTACTTTAAGGTCTTTTATGGTAATTAAATTTAAAAATTATTAGTAGTGATTAACTAATTAGATTAATATGTATAAACCTTTTTTGACTCTCTCGGATAGTCGATACAAATGGTATATATTATTACCTAACTCTGTAGAATTGGACTCTATATTTAAAATAGGTCTGCTGTTCAGTTTACATTTCTATCATTTTGATATTTATAATTGTTAGGACTGTTGCCCCCGGTAAAAAGTACGTAAGTAATACTTGCTTATGATATGTACCATATGATTCCTTAATTATCTATTTTTGGTACTTATTATAGGATGCGATCTACAGTTTTGGTTACTCTATATAGTATAAGATTAGGTCACTTCATTTACACATTTCTTTTTATTTTATTTTAGAATTTACTATGGGTCTTACAATAAAAACGTTAGATAATATACAGTACTAATTGCTGAGTTTATCTCTTCTGTATGATTATATAAGTTACTGCTATATTAACATTCATGTGATATACAAATTAAGATTGCCCCCTCAGGTAAAAATAGTTATAATAAGGGTGTTTTAACTTATATATTTCTAGATAGAATGCACTTAATTTTGAAGTCGTTAATACATATCTCACCGTCTAAAAAAGTGAATATTAGGGTCAGATTATTGAGTATGGGGATACTACATAGTAAAGCATTATTTCGTTAACATTCTATATTAATTTTTAAATACATGTATTACTACCTCACACAGGTAAAAAGTTATATGAGTCAAAACGTTGATGCTCTTATTAATTTTTCCAATTATTTCATTTAATTTTTAATTTCAAATATATATTGACTCATCTTATTGGTTATAGAGATTATAACTTTACAGTTAAGTCATATTGATCTTAACATCATGTAGTTTGATAACATAAATATTTAGGAATTAGTTTTACTTTTAAGGGTATACTTATATTTAACCTAATAATAAAATCGATTAAGAATATTTACTAGAACATGCTATGTTTTCGCTTCATGTATGATATATAAGTACTTAGCCTTATCATTCTGTTGATCAAATAGATAAGATTGTTTGCCCTACTTAAGGGTTAAAAAAAGTTAAAATAGGGTTATTTACTTAGATCTTTAAGGATCCTTAACTTTATGATGATCGTAAAATATGGTAATGACATATATTAGATATTGTGATTTAGTGTCTCTTTAATAGGTCTGTTCGCCCCCCCATAGGTATAATAAAAGTTTACAGTATAAGTAACAATATAGATTGACGGATGCTATATTTCTAATTTCAATATTTTCTATTATTCAATTATTTTGACCCATATTATTTTGGTACTTTTTAGCCATAGGTCACTGTCTTACATTCATGTAGTATTTGTACAATAACATTATAATGACATATAATATATGGGTATTCATTATCACTATATAAGAAAAATTTCGTTATTATTAAAACTTTCTTAAGAGGCAATTTCTATCAACTATGATCGCTTTTTCATCTTTCGTAGAGTAGAGGGTGTATATTTCTACGATAAAACATTTCCTCCGTGTATGAAAATTAAAGATTGTTGTTCTCAAGTAAAAGTTGCAATACAAGTGTGTATTACTTATATTTCTCTCAGGACCTAATTTGAGTAGTCAAAAAAGAGTGATAATCTAAATATTATCTGGTAAATATGTTGTAGATCTCTTCATTAGGTAGTTAACTGTTGTTATGCATTCAGATTAAAAAATATAAATAACTGTTAGCACCCCTACATACGGTTAATTAATTCAAGTAAGTCAAAAGTTTATATAATGACCTATATAAATATTTCAATTCTTTAATAGTTATTCATATATCCAATTATTTATGAAAGCATATTAGGTTTGAGTTTATACTTGATCAAGAGAAAGATACTTCTTCCAAATCAGTTGATTCATATAAATTTTAAGTTTATTACGTACTATGGGTCGTACAGAAAACGTTTAAGTATTTAAAGACATGGTTGTTTCTCTTTTGTGGGTTATAATTTTATCAACCCTGTGATCACATTTTGGGGGTTAACCATCTAAGTTCAGGTCAGAAAATTTAGAATTATGAGTTTTATATACATATAGATATGGACTTACTACTTTGAGTTATATCGAGTATCATTAATAAAATTAGGTAATATATATTTGAATATTGTTAGATCTCTTTAATGAGGTCATGTCGTTACTATTCTATATTAAAATTTAAAAGTACTGTTGGCCCCAGTATGGAATATAAAAGTCTATCTAAGAGTACATTAACAAACTCGTTGTAATCATATAATCATGCCAATATTCACAATTATTCATTCTAAATTATATTTTTTTAACCATTATTTTAGCGTTTAGGTACTTTTTAGTATAGTAGTTCACTGTCTTTAAATTCATGTAGTTATTGAACATAACAATTCTAGGAGTACTTTGGTCTTAAAAATAAACGTATTAGCTATCTATACAGACATGTGTTATTCTCTATCTGATAAGGTACTGTCGTTAATCATATTTCTTAGTCATCAAATTAAAGATTGTTTGCCCCTCAGGTAAAAGTTAAAAAGGGTTAACTTAATTTTCAGGAACCTACTTTGAGTCAGACTGCATAATTAAATCAGATTCTGTATGACAAAAAGCAAAACACGTAAGCACATCTTTCAATTTAGTTCTGTAATCAAAAATCTTTTTATATTAATAAAGAATGATTCATAAAGTGAAGATTTTTAAAATAAACTATTATGATTATAGTCCCCCAGGTACTAAAATAAAGTTATAAAAGAGTGAGTCAAAAATAACGTGAGTTGATGTAAAAATATCTAATTATTTCTTTTAAATTTATAAAATATTTTAGTTACCCTAATTAAAATTTTAATTTGGTCTTTTTACTCAGTTTAGTGATCAACTGTCTTAACCATTACTTGTAGTTTTAGACAATATAAATTTTATAAGTGTAAATACTAACTAATTGTCTTAACACACATATAACTCTGAGTAGATATAATACTACTATTATGTTGTTTACTCTTCATTATATAAGGGCTGTCTTTACAATTCTATGAAACATTCAAATAAATAGCTGTTGCCTCTATAATTA